>OX352772.1:145997727-146120227 GCA_947095535.1 Poecilobothrus nobilitatus
CGTTTGGTTAAAAAACCAGATAAATTAGAAATTTTGAGTTACTTAAAAAACCAATATATAATTTTTAATGAAAAATAGTTACAAAGTAACTATTCAGATGTATGTCGACAACATTGTTGTGTTTATGTGGTATAGATGTTGCGGTTATAGCATGAACGCTTTTTTAAAAAAAAATTAATAACGTAACTCAATAACAAACTACAAATTGATTCTAAATTGTGTTTGGAAGATATAACTCATAACAAACTTGTGTTCTTAAAACGTGTGAATAATAAAAACAATATAAACATAAAACAAAGTTTTCATCATGGGCTTAAATAGGAAAACGGACAAAGCATAACAATTAACAGAGAAAAAAAAAATTTAAATATTTAAATAATTTCTTTAATGCTGTGATGACCTATAATAAAAATTCTAAGCTTAATGTAAAACATTATGTTGGGGAATATCAAAAATTATGTGGTGAACAGCAGGTATTAAGGTTACAACAAGAAATTTATATACCAATGCAACATACATAATAATTATTATCTTAAAACCTTTAACATTTTTAAAATTTGTTGACATAGTTGTTTAATATACATAAAATGTCGAGAGCCCAAATAGTAACTGAAATTCATAGACAGGCAAGACGTAAATTTCCTAGAAGAAAATTCAAACAAAAACGAATAAATGGCACAATCATGGTAAATTGATTTAATGGAAATGATACCTTATACAAAGTTTAATAACGGTTATAAATATATTCTGACGATCAATGACACTTTTCTAAATATCCTATACTGAACCTTTGAAAACAAAACATGCTGAAAATGTTTCAATTGTTTTAAAATCAGCTATTAGTAGAGCTAAAAGCATACCAAATAATATTCACTCTCATCAAGGTAAGCAATTTTTTAATTGACAATTTCAAAATTTTATAAAAGAAAAATCAATCAATCATTATCATACATTTAGGGATTTAAAAGCATCAATTGTTGAACCATTTAACAGTACATTGAAAAATTGTATGTGGAAAATATTTAGTTTAAGTGGAAATTATAAATGGTTTTCTATTGTACAATCATTAATAAAAGAATATAATTAAACAACACATAGCACAATCAGACTTCCTCCTGAAAAAATTACAAAGAACAACGAAAAAAATATATTTAGAAATTTATATATGGAACCTAAAAATTTTATAAGAATAAGTAAATATAAAAGACATTTTGAAAAAGGTTATCAAACGAATTGGTCATATGAAATATTTAGAATTGAAATGATCAACATGGCTTATCCTGTTACATATCAGTAGTATGGATATGGCGGTTCTGGTGCAGGAGGAGCTTTTTTAAAGCTTTTAGTCCTCCTAAAAGTGTGCAAAACAAATTATTTGCATACATTCGTCCAAAAAGTATGCAAAATTAGTAAAAAGGATTGTGTCTTTGATATTTTAAATTTAAAAAGATATAGTGCTGAATATTTTAAATTAGGATAAAAATATGAAAAGTTTTTAAAGTTTCGTTTAAAAATTTCAAAGTTTGATTTAAATACAAAATTATTATTAAAGTTTAAACATATTTACCAAAAATCAAATTTACATTCTATTATAACAATTTGAGTTCTCCTAACCTTATGCAAAAAAATTAGTAGGATGAAGATATGAAAAGTTTTCAAAGTTTGGCTTGAAAGTTTTTAAAGTTTATTATTATTAAAGTTTATTAATTATTCTAAATTTAACTTTGTGGTTATTACATCAGTTATGTTTTAATTTGCAATTTAAAAAGCTTAAGCTGTAGTGCTGAATATTTTAAATTAGGATAAAAATATGAAAAGTTTTTAAAGTTTGGGTTTAAAAATTTCAAAGTTTGGTTTAAATATAAAAATATTATTAAAGTTTAAACATATTTACCAAACGTCAAATTTACATTCTATTATAACAATTTGAGTTCTCCTAACCTTATGCAAAAAAATAGTAGGGTGAAGATATGAAAAGTTTTTAAAGTTTGGTTTAAATACAAAATTATTATTATTAAAGTTTCACCATATTTACCAAAAGTGAAATTTACATTCTATTATAACAATTTGAGTCCTTCTAACCTTATACAAAAAAGTTTATTTGTCTACACTCGTTGGAAAGTATGCAAAAAAACGTTATGAGTAAATAGGGTTGATTCTTGTTGATTTTTTAAATTTATAAAATAATTTAAAATTTAATTAAAAGTTACTGAATATTTTAAATTAAACTTAGTGGTTAGTATATCAATTATGTTTTAATTTAAAATTTAAAAAGCTTAAGCTATAGTGCTGAATATTGGTAAAAATATGAAAAGTTTTTAAAGTTTGCTTTAAATACAAAATTAAAAAAAGTTTTAAAACTTGATGTGAATACATTTAAGTTTTAAGTTGAACAGTTGTAATTAAATAAAATATTATAACAAAACATTCCATTTAAAAATTATTTTGTGTATGTACATTTAATAAAAGCGGTTTAAATAAAACGGTAAAAATTATATTGTTAATAATATGTGTTATATGGTCATGAAATACAAATTAAAAACGTGAACAAGTTCAAGTTCAAGTTAAAAGTAAAAAAAATTAATAAAACCTAGATTTAAAAAGTTGTTTTTTAATATTAAATAACAGCATTGTATTTCTTACTAAAAATTTATAAATTATTTTTTCATTAAATAATATCTTGTTTATTTATCCATGAATCATGTTTTTTATCAAAGCCAAGCCAATATTAACAGATTGATTTATCCGAAAATTGAAACAATAAAATGGTGTGACCCAGAAATTTCTGCTATTCCGAACAATATAGATTTTCCTGATATAGACTTTTACATCAGTATTCAGAAAGAGTTTAGTGGGAATGAAAATAGACTTCTTTGTCTCCTTTAATTGTTTTAGATGACTTAATGTTAGATTCTGCAAATAAACAAGTATGCGAACTATTTACTAAAGGTTAGCACCATCGTAATTTATCTATTGTATTGTTAACGTAAAACGTTTTTCATCAGGGGAAATTTGCAAGAGATATTTCATTAAATTGTAAATATTTAGTGCTTTTCAAAAACCCTCGAGACAAATCGCAGATTTTTCCTCTTGCTAGACAACTATATCCAGAAAATATAAAGGATATCTTGAAAGTATATAATGAGTCAATATCAAAACCACATGGTTATATTGTGTTGGATTTAACACAAGACATTAACGACTTATTTCGTATTAGAACTAATATTTTTTCAAAAGAATATTGTATATGCTTCTGTGATACGGGTGATTTGAACAACAGTTGTCAAAAATATGAAACGATTGAAGAAAAACCAACATATATTACATGTACTAGGAAAGTGCAACAAGAAGAAATTTCGTGAAAATATTCTTAAATATTGTGGTGATGATATTATAAAAACTATTGCTGAAATTGGAATCAATATATTAAATGGAAATAATAAAATAACACCAGCACAAAAAGCAAAATTAAAAAAACTTAAAAAAATTAAGATTCCTAGCCTGTGCAAAGAAGAGTATAAAAGCCAAACGAAACATTTTAGTTCAACATGGTGGATTTTTACCAACTTTAATAGGAACTGTATTATCTGGTGTAATAGGAAAATTGCTCAGTAAGACATAATGCAGCGAATGATTATTATGTCACCAGAAATATTTTCAAAATTTAGTAAATTATTTCAAGATGATAAAAATTTGGATATATTAGATCAAAAAATGAAAAAAGTTTTATATGATAGAAAATTAAAACCATTGCAAAAATGGTACTTATACCGTCAAAACCTCCTCAAATATGGAATTAACAAAAGACAAGCAAAAAGATTACCAGACAAGGCTAATAATCTTACATTTGATACAGGTACTCAAACAAAATTCTTTTCTAAACGAAATGCATATACAGAAACTGAATTTCCTAAATACAAATCAACATCAACACAGACCAATTTTGTACCTTTAGTTACTGATGATGTGTTTGAATATGACCCTAAAAAACAACATTCAGATATGGATATCGATTTAACACATTACGATTTGGATGATGAAAATTAATTAAAAAAATTAGCTCGAACTGAAATGTTGAAAGATGAAAAATTAGTGGAAAGACCATCTCTAAGCTCTGATTATCGAATGTTTGAAACACTGAGTGGTGATGTAATTACCGTTGCTGTACCATCTCCTGAAAATAAGAAGACACTAAGATCGGCCGGCAGTAGAATATCCTCAACTATACTCTCACAGTTTCCTGAAACAAAAAAACGAAAACTAAAACCATTACTAAGAAGTCCAAAACTAAGAACTGTATCAACACCGGAATGGACAACAAATAAATAGTGCAACATTTTATGTTTTAGAAGAATTTAACGAAGATGGATAGTTAAGATGACTTCTATGTAACATTGTTTAGCAATGATAATCTAAAACTATTTCCAGACAACACTTTAGCTTCATTCGAAAATAAATTACCTATTTACTTTGATTTAAGAAATGGAAATTGGAAAGTTGGTCTTTCAGAAATATATCTGAACGATTTCCTACAAACAGAAGAATTTAACAAAGAGCAATGTGCTTTTATCAATATTGGGTAATATAATGTTTACATAAGAAACATTGAAAAACCTCTTGAAAAAATCAAAGTAGCCAAATCTATAGGTTACACATATTATTCATATAACGATTCGGAATTACATTTGGATGATTGGAAATTTAATTTTTTACCAACGCTTATTAAAAATATAACTTCTAATCCGGGATTTACTCGCAACCAAGTTTTCAAAGAATTTTTAATGAAGTTTTGACATATATCTCTATATACTCCTAAAAATTATGATGATGTAACATTTAAAAAAGTGTCAGAATCTAACCGACGCGATTTAATACGAACATCGCAGATATTTGATGAAGATAGTTTCTATATAAAAGTTAATCACAGTTATAATATCAAAACATTATTAACTGAATTATTTCAACAAAACAAATATAAAAAATTTCAAAATAAAATTACCTGAACTATTCAAATTAGCTGTTGCTAATAATAAAGATGAATTGAATGGAATGGTGATGATTTATTCAGATATAGTCGAATCATCTGTTTTTGGAAGTAGCAAAGTGCGCGCATTGAGAGCTATCAACATAGAAAATTGTAGAATACCAACAAATATTGAATTTGAAAATGTCCATTACATACCTATAGAAAAAAATTGTTTTGAAACGATAGCGATTAAAATTTGCAATCAATACGGTGATGGAATAAATTTTGTTTCCAGTTACTATTCAACAAAAATTGTATTACATTTTAAAAAGCATTGATTGCTCCGCAATTGAAACAATATAAATACTACTACTCAAATATGATATCCTGTCAAACATGGAAAGAGCTTACGTGAGATATTATTCCTCTCAAGTAGGTGGAGGAATCAACGATATTGGGCCTTTATTACAATTTTATCCAGCTATACAAAAAGGTCGTGGTTTTGGAAATATATTCGAAAGTTTAATTCGTTACTTAAAACTCGTTTTTACGTCAGGTTGGGACTTAATTAAAAAAGAGGCTTCAACACAGGTAAAAATATTTTTAATGATATATCATCTGGTGCAAACATAACAGAAGCTGTAATTGATCAAAGCAAAGGCAGCATACAAAATTTACGAAAATCAGTAGTTAACCAACTGCATTCGATGTATGGTGGAAAACGAAGAGCTATAAAAAGACGAAGAACTATAAAAAGATGAGCAATTTCTAAAAAGACACATTTGAAGTCGAAAAAATGACGAAAAAAGCATATTAAAACCTCTGATATATTCAATTAAAAAATGGAATGTATGAAATCTGAACTTGACCTTTTTGCGTTATTACCCGTACAAACAAGTATCTTGCGTTCAGAAGAGGTAGCATACAATCCTTTAGCTTCTTTAGAGGCATCATCGTCAACTATTGAATTTGTTTCAATAGGAAATGGAGATACATATCGGGATTTATCCTCAACCTACATCAAATTTAAAGTTCAAATATTAAAAAAAGATGGATCAGTTTGGAGTACAAACGATAAAATAGGAACCGGAAACGAAGCAAGGGCAGCTCCGCAGCCGATTGTTTTAAATAATTTATTACACTCTTTAATTAAACAATGTAATGTAACTCTAAATGGAAAAAACATCACTCCTTCAGACTCCTTATATCATTATAAAGCGTACTTAATTACTTTACTAAATGATGGTACAGATTCCAGTCAAACACATCTGGAAGCATTTGGTTGGGAATTGGATAGACCAAATGTAAATGATTTTAACAATTCTGGTTCTAAATCAAGACAAAAATCATACAATAATTCTGCAATAGTAGAATTAATGGGAAAATTACATGTAGATTTCTTCAATACTTCTAAATTACTTTTAAATAATGTTGACATTCGAATTGCTTTAGCATTAGAGAAACAAGATTTTTTTATTTTCTTTAACGATGCCGATGAAAGCTATTTAAAAATTCTCGAAGCTACGTTATACATGAAGCATTTAACAATTAATCTTAGCATATTGATAGCACATGCACATGTATACAGCATATTGATAGCAATACTGTATTGGAAAAGGCTAACGCGAAATATTTTTATACAAGAAGTGAAATCAAAACATTTACAATTCCAACTAACACTTCCAACATATCATTGGATAATATATTTATAGGGCAAATACCAAAAGCTCTAGTATTTTGTATGATTAATAATGAAAATTTCAATGGTAAAAAATCAAAAAATCCATACCACTTCGATCATCAAAATTTCACACAATTTCAATTATATGTGAATGGAGTGCCTACACCAAACTCTGCAATTGAAACAAATTTTACATTGAATAATCTTTGCAATTCTCGTGCATATTTAACATTATTTAGCGGATCAAATTTCAAAAGAACTATACTGGCTTTTGATTTATCAGCAGACGGCTCGGGAACAGATACATGTCAAAGTTTATTAAACCAAGGAGTAGTAAAGATTGAAGCAAGACTGAGTTCTCCATTAACTTCAACATTAACATGTATTGTGTTTGCAGAATTTGATGCTAATATAGAAATTGATAAAAATCGTAACGTTTACGTAAACATATAAAAAGGAAGTTCAGGCGACCCTTTCACCTCACTTAAAAATGGCATGTGCTAAAGAGATTTATCGTTCTGTACGGATGATAACAATACAATATTTGTAAAAAATCTTGTTGTGGTTGGAATAAAAGAAAAATGTAAAACTATTTCAAAAGAATTAAAGTATAAATTCCCAACCAGAGATTTAAAAAGAACAGAAATCAAGAATTTTTCTTTTGGGCATATGGACAACAACAAAACAACTAATAATTTAATAAATTTATTGGAAAATTCGATATAGTGTTGACAAATGGAAAACTTAAAGTTGAATTTTTAACAGCATACATAAATGGAAATACTCAACTAATTGATATTTCTCATTTACAAAACAATAATGAATACAGTTCAGATAGAGAAAGTGTTGAAATGTAATAGTGCCACCAGAAAATTATTTAAAGGTGTTTATGCTGTTGATCAAATACCGAAAATTATTTCAAAACCTGGTATTTTAGTAATAAATACCGACACTTCTGCTAAAAAAGGAACACATTAGCTAGCAATTTTTGTATCAGTTCAAGGCTGTGTAGAATATTTTGATTCATTTGGAAATCCACCATTCCACAGTGAGATTGTGAAATTTCTACAAAATCAATCAAAATGTTTTATTTTCAACAATAAACGTTTACAAAGTGACTTTACATTAGTCTGTGGCCAATATTGTGTGTATATTTATGGATGCGAAGTAACTGGAAGAGCATGAAACATTTTATTAATTTATTCAATACATCATCCCGACTTAAAAACGATAAAAAAATACAAAGAATGTTTCGAAGAATTTTTAAAAAAAGAAAATGAAACTAAGAAAACTATTTCGAACTAATATAAATATAAATTTTTTAAATATATATTCCATAAGTTTAAAAAAAAATCCATACCAACATCAAATATCGAAACATTTGAAAAACAAAGCAAAGGCAACAGCAGCAGCAGCAACAGCAACGAATCACAAGAAAATCTCTTATTAAGTTACATTTATTATTTAGATAAAAAACAAACAACAAAAATACAAATTGGATTTAATGTTGAAAATTTCGCTGCTACAATAATTTTCCAACGTAATCGTAAAGTTATTAGCGAAATGAATTATTTGGAGTGGTATGCATTTTATCAAGATTTTACAAGCAACCAACTCCATAAATTAAATTCAAATAAATTTCCACTAAAATTTAATTATGCTGGAGGAACAATTAAAAAACTTACATTGGAACTAGATGAGTATACCCGATTTTATCTTATGTTAGACTTTATTCAAGCAGTGATGTCATATAACAATGGAGCCGAATTGAATGTACGAGAATATGTATTAAAATATTTTGAGATATGTATTGCAAAGAATAAACTTAAACTGGAACAAGAAGATTTCTATATTCCTATGAATTTGCATATAGCTCAATGCAACGATTCCCGGCTCTTTTATGAAATACCATTATTTATGTCTGAAAAAATATATTGGTCAACAATAAATAAAACAAATATGTTTATGTGTATGTAATAAATATGTGTAAATATGTGTATGTAATTGGTCAACAATAAATAAAACAAATATGTTTAAATGTTTCTCTAAGATATTTTTAATTGTAGATATTCTATAAAAGCATCATTCCAGTCCAACATATTAATTTTCTTTTTGTTATATTCATTTTGTTGTTTAGCATTAAAAATTTCATTCTTCAAATGAATATGGTGCTTTAAACATAAATAGCATTGGTACAAGAGAACCATCAGATATCATAGAAAATTCTTTTAAAAAATATTCTCTATTATTTCCAATAACAAATTGTAAATCAACTATAGCCCTCCTGCAGCTGTTGTTGTTGTTGTTGTTCATTTTATTCTTTACTACTCGTATATATTAAAATAAACCAATAGTGTAATAGCAAACAATAGTAGCAACAGCATTAGCATTTTATTTATACTTTTGATTTCAGCAACCACCTGGTGGGGGGATACCTAAAGATTATACAGAATGGAAAAATTTTTCTCAAATCCTCCATCAGACCTTCGAATCTTCAAAGACCGTTTCAAAAAAAAAAAAAAAAAAATCTGATCTCATCCGCTTGACTATGGGAGAAAACTTGCTGTCTCTCTCTCTCTCTCTTGCAGATTGTTATTATTATTATTATTTTTTTTTTTAATGTTTATTTGTTGTAAATCAACGCTAAAGTATGGCAACAGTTGACCCGGAGACATGACGATGACGTACGTCGCAGCCCTGGACCCTCAGCCCCTCCGGGAGCTCGGGCACTCGGGCACTCGGGCACTCGGGCGCCATACCAAGAGCCGGGAACGTCCTCCATGGCATGAAAAATATAGTGATTTCCTTGCTCGATGGGTCTTGCACTTCACACAGTACCACTGTTTGTCCTCTTTTCGTATCTCTAAAAATCTCCAAGATAGCAGCTCATACATTTTATCTTTTGCAGAATTTGATGCTAATATAGAAATTGATAAAAATCGTAACGTTTACGTAAACATATAAAAAGGAAGTTCAGGCGACCCTTTCACCTCACTTAAAAATGGCATGTGCTAAAGAGATTTATCGTTCTGTACGGATGATAACAATACAATATTTGTAAAAAATCTTGTTGTGGTTGGAATAAAAGAAAAATGTAAAACTATTTCAAAAGAATTAAAGTATAAATTCCCAACCAGAGATTTAAAAAGAACAGAAATCAAGAATTTTTCTTTTGGGCATATGGACAACAACAAAACAACTAATAATTTAATAAATTTATTGGAAAATTCGATATAGTGTTGACAAATGGAAAACTTAAAGTTGAATTTTTAACAGCATACATAAATGGAAATACTCAACTAATTGATATTTCTCATTTACAAAACAATAATGAATACACTTCAGATAGAGAAAGTGTTGAAATGTAATAGTGCCACCAGAAAATTATTTAAAGGTGTTTATGCCGTTGATCAAATACCGAAAATTATTTCAAAACCTGGTATTTTAGTAATAAATACCGACACTTCTGCTAAAAAAGGAACACATTAGCTAGCAATTTTTGTATCAGTTCAAGGCTGTGTAGAATATTTTGATTCATTTGGAAATCCACCATTCCACAGTGAGATTGTGAAATTTCTACAAAATCAATCAAAATGTTTTATTTTCAACCATAAACGTTTACAAAGTGACTTTACATCAGTCTGTGGCCAATATTGTGTGTATATTTATGGATGCGATGTAACTGGAAGAGCATGAAACATTTTATTAATTTATTCAATACATCATCCCGACTTAAAAACGATAAAAAAATACAAAGAATGTTTCGAAGAATTTTTAAAAAAAGAAAATGAAACTAAGAAAACTATTTCGAACTAATATAAATATAAATTTTTTAAATATATATTCCATAAGTTTAAAAAAAAATCCATACCAACATCAAATATCGAAACATTTGAAAAACAAAGCAAAGGCAACAGCAGCAGCAGCAACAGCAACGAATCACAAGAAAATCTCTTATTAAGTTACATTTATTATTTAGATAAAAAACAAACAACAAAAATACAAATTGGATTTAATGTTGAAAATTTCGCTGCTACAATAATTTTCCAACGTAATCGTAAAGTTATTAGCGAAATGAATTATTTGGAGTGGTATGCATTTTATCAAGATTTTACAAGCAACCAACTCCATAAATTAAATTCAAATAAATTTCCACTAAAATTTAATTATGCTGGAGGAACAATTAAAAAACTTACATTGGAACTAGATGAGTATACCCGATTTTATCTTATGTTAGACTTTATTCAAGCAGTGATGTCATATAACAATGGAGCCGAATTGAATGTACGAGAATATGTATTAAAATATTTTGAGATATGTATTGCAAAGAATAAACTTAAACTGGAACAAGAAGATTTCTATATTCCTATGAATTTGCATATAGCTCAATGCAACGATTCCCGGCTCTTTTATGAAATACCATTATTTATGTCTGAAAAAATATATTGGTCAACAATAAATAAAACAAATATGTTTATGTGTATGTAATAAATATGTGTAAATATGTGTATGTAATTGGTCAACAATAAATAAAACAAATATGTTTAAATGTTTCTCTAAGATATTTTTAATTGTAGATATTCTATAAAAGCATCATTCCAGTCCAACATATTAATTTTCTTTTTGTTATATTCATTTTGTTGTTTAGCATTAAAAATTTCATTCTTCAAATGAATATGGTGCTTTAAACATAAATAGCATTGGTACAAGAGAACCATCAGATATCATAGAAAATTCTTTTAAAAAATATTCTCTATTATTTCTAATAACAAATTGTAAATCAACTATAGCCCTCCTGCAGCTGTTGTTGTTGTTGTTGTTCATTTTATTCTTTACTACTCGTATATATTAAAATAAACCAATAGTGTAATAGCAAACAATAGTAGCAACAGCATTAGCATTTTATTTATACTTTTGATTTCAGCAACCACCTGGTGGGGGGATACCTAAAGATTATACAGAATGGAAAAATTTTTCTCAAATCCTCCATCAGACCTTCGAATCTTCAAAGACCGTTTCAAAAAAAAAAAAAAAAAAATCTGATCTCATCCGCTTGACTATGGGAGAAAACTTGCTGTCTCTCTCTCTCTCTCTTGCAGATTGTTATTATTATTATTATTTTTTTTTTTAATGTTTATTTGTTGTAAATCAACGCTAAAGTATGGCAACAGTTGACCCGGAGACATGACGATGACGTACGTCGCAGCCCTGGACCCTCAGCCCCTCCGGGAGCTCGGGCACTCGGGCACTCGGGCACTCGGGCGCCATACCAAGAGCCGGGAACGTCCTCCATGGCATGAAAAATATAGTGATTTCCTTGCTCGATGGGTCTTGCACTTCACACAGTACCACTGTTTGTCCTCTTTTCGTATCTCTAAAAATCTCCAAGATAGCAGCTCATACATTTTATCTTTTGCAGAATTTGATGCTAATATAGAAATTGATAAAAATCGTAACGTTTACGTAAACATATAAAAAGGAAGTTCAGGCGACCCTTTCACCTCACTTAAAAATGGCATGTGCTAAAGAGATTTATCGTTCTGTACGGATGATAACAATACAATATTTGTAAAAAATCTTGTTGTGGTTGGAATAAAAGAAAAATGTAAAACTATTTCAAAAGAATTAAAGTATAAATTCCCAACCAGAGATTTAAAAAGAACAGAAATCAAGAATTTTTCTTTTGGGCATATGGACAACAACAAAACAACTAATAATTTAATAAATTTATTGGAAAATTCGATATAGTGTTGACAAATGGAAAACTTAAAGTTGAATTTTTAACAGCATACATAAATGGAAATACTCAACTAATTGATATTTCTCATTTACAAAACAATAATGAATACACTTCAGATAGAGAAAGTGTTGAAATGTAATAGTGCCACCAGAAAATTATTTAAAGGTGTTTATGCCGTTGATCAAATACCGAAAATTATTTCAAAACCTGGTATTTTAGTAATAAATACCGACACTTCTGCTAAAAAAGGAACACATTAGCTAGCAATTTTTGTATCAGTTCAAGGCTGTGTAGAATATTTTGATTCATTTGGAAATCCACCATTCCACAGTGAGATTGTGAAATTTCTACAAAATCAATCAAAATGTTTTATTTTCAACCATAAACGTTTACAAAGTGACTTTACATCAGTCTGTGGCCAATATTGTGTGTATATTTATGGATGCGATGTAACTGGAAGAGCATGAAACATTTTATTAATTTATTCAATACATCATCCCGACTTAAAAACGATAAAAAAATACAAAGAATGTTTCGAAGAATTTTTAAAAAAAGAAAATGAAACTAAGAAAACTATTTCGAACTAATATAAATATAAATTTTTTAAATATATATTCCATAAGTTTAAAAAAAAATCCATACCAACATCAAATATCGAAACATTTGAAAAACAAAGCAAAGGCAACAGCAGCAGCAGCAACAGCAACGAATCACAAGAAAATCTCTTATTAAGTTACATTTATTATTTAGATAAAAAACAAACAACAAAAATACAAATTGGATTTAATGTTGAAAATTTCGCTGCTACAATAATTTTCCAACGTAATCGTAAAGTTATTAGCGAAATGAATTATTTGGAGTGGTATGCATTTTATCAAGATTTTACAAGCAACCAACTCCATAAATTAAATTCAAATAAATTTCCACTAAAATTTAATTATGCTGGAGGAACAATTAAAAAACTTACATTGGAACTAGATGAGTATACCCGATTTTATCTTATGTTAGACTTTATTCAAGCAGTGATGTCATATAACAATGGAGCCGAATTGAATGTACGAGAATATGTATTAAAATATTTTGAGATATGTATTGCAAAGAATAAACTTAAACTGGAACAAGAAGATTTCTATATTCCTATGAATTTGCATATAGCTCAATGCAACTATTCCCGGCTCTTTTATGAAATACCATTATTTATGTCTGAAAAAATATATTGGTCAACAATAAATAAAACAAATATGTTTATGTGTATGTAATAAATATGTGTAAATATGTGTATGTAATTGGTCAACAATAAATAAAACAAATATGTTTAAATGTTTCTCTAAGATATTTTTAATTGTAGATATTCTATAAAAGCATCATTCCAGTCCAACATATTAATTTTCTTTTTGTTATATTCATTTTGTTGTTTAGCATTAAAAATTTCATTCTTCAAATGAATATGGTGCTTTAAACATAAATAGCATTGGTACAAGAGAACCATCAGATATCATAGAAAATTCTTTTAAAAAATATTCTCTATTATTTCCAATAACAAATTGTAAATCAACTATAGCCCTCCTGCAGCTGTTGTTGTTGTTGTTGTTCATTTTATTCTTTACTACTCGTATATATTAAAATAAACCAATAGTGTAATAGCAAACAATAGTAGCAACAGCATTAGCATTTTATTTATACTTTTGATTTCAGCAACCACCTGGTGGGGGGATACCTAAAGATTATACAGAATGGAAAATTTTTTCTCAAATCCTCCATCAGACCTTCGAATCTTCAAAGACCGTTTCAAAAAAAAAAAAAAAAAAATCTGATCTCATCCGCTTGACTATGGGAGAAAACTTGCTGTCTCTCTCTCTCTCTCTTGCAGATTGTTATTATTATTATTATTTTTTTTTTTAATGTTTATTTGTTGTAAATCAACGCTAAAGTATGGCAACAGTTGACCCGGAGACATGACGATGACGTACGTCGCAGCCCTGGACCCTCAGCCCCTCCGGGAGCTCGGGCACTCGGGCACTCGGGCACTCGGGCGCCATACCAAGAGCCGGGAACGTCCTCCATGGCATGAAAAATATAGTGATTTCCTTGCTCGATGGGTCTTGCACTTCACACAGTACCACTGTTTGTCCTCTTTTCGTATCTCTAAAAATCTCCAAGATAGCAGCTCATACATTTTATCTTTTATCAAAAAATCAATGTTTCGGTATGGTTCATTTTCACCCTTCCCCAACGAAATTGAAAACTTAATTTAATAAGTTTTCAATAAAAGTCTGCAAAATTATATATATATGTAAATAGATATAGAAAATGATATAGCATTAACTTAAGAATAAGAAGAAAAAAAAAATCTTACCATTTTTATATTTGTTTTTTTTTTTTTTTTTTGTGGTTTTTTTCAATAACATCAGTTTATATACATTTGTAAAATGTTATAGAAGAAGGAGAAAATCACCACCCCACCTACTATATGTTTTTAACATGATATAATATCATTAAATTTTTTTTTTTTTCTTTGTATCCAATAGCAATTTATTTGTAATTATAATGAACACACATCTAACCACAAATATTACACATTAATTATTTATGAATTTATTATGCAATACCTGTTGCAACTTTTTCAATGTATAAATTAGTTGTTATTAAAATAAAATATAAAATGTAATGTAAACAACATTGAAAGACAAGTTGTTGTCTTTATATTGACAAGTTGTTGTCGTTATTTCTCAAGTTGTTGTTGTTTCATTAATTTATATTGATTATTGATTTTGTGGTTAGAAAACGTAACTACCTACAAAAAAAAAAGTTATTAAGAATAATCCTGCAACTTTGTTGCATTCATTAGATATTATTTACACAAATTAGGAAGTTAGACATACATTTTTTTTTTTTTAATTTTACAGGTTTTAAATGTTTATATTTTTTTTTTTATTGAAAATTAAATATTCCTTTCACTTTTTTATATAGTGTTATGATAAAATAACATAAAAAATTTTGTGTATATCTTAAATACTTCGTCATCTATTATGAAAAGTGCAAGTGCAATTTTCCACATCATGACTTTGTTGGTATATAGTTTCAATTTTGTAATAATTTGATTAATATGCAACATTGTAGTAATTCATTAGAAAAGCTCAATATTCCTTTTATGTTCTGATATGTTATATATATATACATTCAAATTATGCAATCAAGTTAGTTTCGTTTTAGTTTAAAAATTTGTATATATATACAATTAACTTCTTGAGTTTACGTGTTAAATCACTAAATTTAAGACTAAGTTAAAGTCATTTAGAGACTAAATTAATATCGTTTTAAGAAAAGGACACTAACAAAAATAAAAATGAGTTCAGAAAACAAAAGAATTAAATTGCAATGTGATAAATGTGAAAAAGTGTTCACAAGATCTGACAATTTAAAAAGACATAAATGTGAAACACAATTAAAACATAATTGTGAAATATGTAAAAAATCATTTAATAGAAATGATAGTTTATTAAGACATAAAAAGAGACATCAAAAAACTTTGGAAAATGTAAAATTTTGTTGTAAGTGCAAATCAAACGTTACTACCACATTGTGGAACTACCACATCCGAACAAAACATAAAAGTAATGCAGCAGAAGTAATTAGATCTAATGTTAGACATATTGATGAATGTTTTCAAAATAGAATAGAAACGTTTATTAGAGATAATGATGGAAAAGGCTCAGACCGATATAATTGAATTATTGATGCAATCATTAAAAAAGTACAACGCTATAAAAGTAAATCTTGAGCTTTTTGGTGAATATATAAAGCCAACAGAAGAAGAGTTTGAAAATATATCAATCAAATCTTTTTAAACTCGAATGTTTAGTATTACACAAGCAGATGATCTTAATGATTTTTTTGAAAAGGCTAAAGAACTTATTCAACAACAAGCAGAAGACTTCCAAGAAAAAGACAGTGGTTGGGCGTTAATCAGGAATTTACATATTGAAATAAATATCAATAAATTTGAACCAATACGTGTGTCTAGTTATATTAAACTACCGAAAAGCATAAAAAACAAAAAAGCATGCGTTAATATTCAAAATAAAGACAACTTCTGTTTCAAGTGGTGTTTAGTATCAGCTTTACAAACTTGCATTCAAAATGCTGAACGAACATCTTCATATAAACTTAATAATATTTCTCTACCCATAGTCGAGCTAGAGTTTGGTGATGTACAACAGCTTAATTTTAGCACTATACAATTTCCAGCTAAATTGAACGAGTTAAATTTATTTGAAGAACTAAATAATGAAATAAGTATTAATTTGTTTGGACTGGAAGTTATTAATAAAAAATATGAGGTTGTAGGACCATTCTATTTAACAAAATCAGAAAAAAAATACCATGTAAATTTATTGCTATTGGAAAAGGATGATAAATTTCATTTCGTTTATATTAAAAATTTATCAAGGTTAATAAGTAGCTGTGTAACAAAACATATACATGAAATTTATATTTGTAATATGTGTTTGCAACATTTTCATACAATACAACAGCGTGATTTACATAAAATTGAATGCAATAAAGTCGTTACAAAACTTCCATCTATTGAGAAAAATACACTCGAGTTTAAAAATTATCAACAACAATTAGAAACACTTTTTGTTATTTATGCTGATGCTGAGAGTATTTTACAACCTATTGCAACATGCAGTTCTGATTCAATGATTTCTTCAACAACAAATATTCATCAACATGTTCCAGTAGCTTTCTCCTACTACATTAAATGTTCTTTTGATGATAATCAAAGCTGTTACAAAGAGTTTGTTGGAGCTAACTGTGTTAAGGAATTTGTCATATCGTTAATAAAAA
Organism: Poecilobothrus nobilitatus; assembly: GCA_947095535.1. Lineage (NCBI taxonomy): Eukaryota > Metazoa > Arthropoda > Insecta > Diptera > Dolichopodidae > Poecilobothrus > Poecilobothrus nobilitatus. The sequence goes on from OX352772.1 coordinate 146,014,966, forward strand.
CATGTAGTGAATTATATAAAAATATATTTATGATGCCAAAGCCAATGAATCTATTAACACTTGATGAGCAGCTTCAACAATTAATTCAGGAAAATTGTCATATATGTGGTAAGCATTTAGCTTTTAATGATAGAATTAGAGACTATTGTCACTTTACTGGTAATTATAGAGGACCCGCTCATTCTAAATGTAATTTATTATGTAAGCGGCCAAATTTTTTTCCTATATTTTTTCACAATTTTTCCGCTTATGATTGCCATCTTTTATTTAAAGAACTGGAAAGTGAATGGATATATTGGTATCATTCCTTTGAATAAAGAACGTTATATTTCATTATTTATGGCTTCTAGCCTTGATTCTTTATTTAAAAATTTAAATGAAAACGATTCGTTTCATATAAAAAAAGAAATCAATAATAATGAAAAAATTAAACTTATGACTCGAAAGGGAGTTTTTCCCTATGAGTATTTAAATTCCATTGAACGACTTGACGAAAGAAGTTTACCTTCACAAGAAGCCTTTACCATATGACAAATACATCATGTTTTGATGAAGATTACCTTCATGTAATTAATGTATGGAATACGTTTGATTGTCAAAACTTATGGGACTATTTTACTAAACTTTACCTTAAAACAGATGTGCTTATTTTGACAGATGTTTTTGAAAACTTTCGAAAAATATGTTACAAAATCTATTCTTTAGATCCTGCAAATTTTTATACTACCCCAGGTTTGTCATGGGCAGCTATGTTAAAATACACGGATATCAAATTACAATTATTAACTGATATTGATATGTATAAATTCTTTAAAAAAGGGATACGTGGTGGAATTAGTCAGTGCTCACTTAGACATTCAGTAGCAAATAATAAATTCATGGGAGAATCTTATAAAAGAAACGAACCTTCCAAATACATAGTATATGAAAACGCTAACAATTTATATCGATCGGCAATGACCCAATATTTACCACATAAAGATTTTCAGTGGGTTGACGTTACTGAAAATATTGATGTGCTTTCAGTTGCCGATGATTCGAAAATTGGTTACGTTTTAGAAGTGGATTTAGATTACCCACAACATTTACATGATTTGCACAATGATTTTCCTTTTTGTGCTGAAAACAAAGTTCCACCAACAGGTAAAATTCCCAAACTCTTAGTTGACTTAACAAACAAACACAAATACATAATCCATTATCGAAATTTAAAACAGTGTCTTCGAAACGGTTTAATTCTTAAGAAAATTTATAGAGTGCTAAAATTCACACAAAGCAATTGGTTAAAAAAATATATTGATTTAAATAACTCACATAGGTCAGTTGCTAAAAATGCTTTCGAAAAAGATTATTTGAAATTAATGAATAATGCCGTTTTCGGTAAAACCATGGAAAATGTAGATAAAAGAAAAAATGTTAAAATAGCTACCTCTTGGGAAAGTCAAGGAAGACATTTAGGTGCACGAGCATTAACAGCAAAACCAAATTATCATAGCCACTCTAGATTCACAGAAAACTTGATAGCCGTTCAGCTTAATCATACAAATGTATATTATGATAAACCTATATATTTAGGATTTACAGTACTAGAACAATCTAAAATACTTATGTATGATTTTCATTATGATTACATTAAACCTAAATGGCAGTAAAGTTTTTTTTAAATTACACAGACACTGACAGTTTTATTTACACTATACAGACAGATGATTTTTACGCTGACATATACAGTGATATACCACAACGTTTTGATACATCCGATTATCCATCTGACAATTTATTTAATTTCCCTCTATTGAATAAAAAAGTTCTTGGTCTTTTTAAAGATGAATTTAATGGAAAAATTGTTTCTGAATTTATAGGATTAAAATCTAAAATGTATTTTCTTCAAACACATGAAAATAAAACTGTTAAAAAAGCAAAAGGAATAAAATAATATATTGTAGTAATAATAGTTTAACGTTAGATAACTATAAAAATTGTTTGTTAAAAAATGAAGTTTGTTTAAGAGAAATGAAAATATTTAGATCACATTTACATACAATTTATACACAGAATTTAAATAAAGTAGCTTTAAGTTCATTAGATAATAAAAGATATGTAATCGCAGATAAAATAAACACATATGCTTGGGGGCATTATGCCATTGAGCAATAATTGTAAAAAAAAAAAAAAAAAACTAGTTTTTGTTAGTTTAGTTTTAATAAAAACAAAAATATAATTTAAAGATGAATAAAAAGAAAAAAAATATATTATTTAAACCAACAGGAACAAACTTGTTTTTTATTATTACAAAAAAAAAAAAAATCAAATCTTAAGTGTGTTCAATAATTTTTAGCTTAACGAAGTTTTTAAGCTGTTGAAAACTTTAAATAAAACCAGAGACAAATAAAAAACGTTTCTTAAATTAAAAAATATGTAAATTGACAGTAAAAGTTTAGATAAAATTCAAATTTATCTGATTATTTATATTTTAATTTAACTATAAAACTTCTCAAAGTTCATAATATTTCATTATATTTTAACCGTTTAACTCAAAACTTTTATTACTTATTTTATAAATAATATATTTATAATAACAAAACATTTTATTTAAAATTATTTTGTATACATTTCTTTATGTACCTATTCAAATCAAACTTTTTTTTCAAGTAAATATTAAAGTTTAAACTTTAATAATAATGAATTTTGAAAACTTTTCATATCTTTACCTTACTAATTTTTTTTGCTTAAGATTAGGAGGACTTAAATTGTTATAATAGAATATAAATTTGACTTTTGGTAAATATGTTTAACCTTTGTTAATAATAATTTTGTATTTAAACCGAACTTTCAAATTTTTAAACCCAAACTTTAAAAACTTTTCATATTTTTAGCAATATTCAGCACTATAGCTTAACCTTTTTAAATTTTAAATTAAAACATAATTGATATACTAACCACTAAGTTTAATTTAAAATATTCAATAACTTTTAATTAAATTTTAAATTATTTTATAAATTTAAAAAATCAGCAAGAATCAACTCTATTTACTCATAACGTTCTTTTGCATACTTTCCGACGAGTGTAGACAAATAAACTTTTTTGTATAAGGTTAAGTTAAAGTTTGTTTTGTCTAGAGAGTTCAGAACTGCATTTTTAATTGCTTCAAAATTAACTTGTTTAGTTGCAGTATAATTTAATAAGATACCTTTAACTTTACATATAACTTTTTCTGAATTGTCTTTGGTACTAAAAACTTTATACGAATAATTTTTTAAGGCCACTAGTATCTGACTCATGGCGCAGCGGTTAAGTCGCCAACCTTTCAATCGAAGGGTCTTGGGTTCAAGCCTCGGTCAGGTCATATAAAAAAAACATATGTAGTAATTTTATATCGTAGTAATGTATATAGTACAATTAATAATAGTAATAATAATAATGATAATAATAATTATAATAATAACAATAATAATAATAATAGTAATAATAATAATAGTAATAATAATAATAATAATAGTAATAACAATATTAATAGTAATGATAATAATAATAATAATAGTAATAACAATATTAATAGTAATGATAATAATAATATAATAATAATAGCTGATATACTGATGGCCCTGACTCTGTAGTGAAATAATACTAATATTAATAAGTAATACTAATACCAATAATAATAACCGCTACAGTGATAGTGGGGGGCTTTCAATAATTACCTCATGTGTTATATACTACTAAGGTGTTATATACTACTACATGATATAACTGTTGTAACTCCTACAGTCACTTAATAGGCGAATTCATTGTTTCCTTACAGTCCCAATCCCACTTCAATGTTTCCGTATCCATTTCCTATCCTTTCTTTCTCCTACTCCCTAACCAATATACTGCGTTCATAGGTAAGGGTTTCATCCCATTATATTGGCTAAAGGGGAAGGTGGGATTAGTCCGTAAGAATCTGACACTACCAAGGGGAAAATTCATGATGTCTTTGGAAGATTTCCAACTCCCTTAGGAAACAAAAAAAAAAAACTCAGTAATATAACTTTCGACGCCATAACATTCCAATTCACCTCTGATATCTCCAATAAAATCTGCAATTGGTGGAACATATTCTCCTTCACGACTTATGTATACTACTGAATCTATATCATAATCGGTCTCGGTTTTCAAGTTTTTCTAAATAGCTATATAGTTTTATATATAGCCGCGCTTGAGTTGTAGTATATGCAGCAACACATACATTCATTGTTGATAGGTTTTCAACGGCTTCTTCTTTGTACTAACAATTTACAACAATATTTTCATCATTATTTCGAAGAATGCGATTTACTGCTAAAGCGGAATTTGTTAGGATGTCATAGAATTCCGCTATTGAATTTATAATAAATGTTTTTTCCTAATTTCCTCTTTGACCGAATTTTCCCCAATATGAGTTGAGAATTAATTTAGCAAGCGATCTTCTTCCTGGATTATTACAAATCGTCGAGAATTGCAATTTTACACCTTTATTTTAAAAAAAATCATTAATGTATTGTTCTTTTTCATTTGTACATTCATAGAGTATTTTGTACCTCTTCTGCACACATTTAACAAGTATCGTACCCCTTCTCCACACATTTAACAAGTTCATCTAATATCCAGGTACCAATTAAAACTCGTTTATCATCTGAATGATTGCAAAATTCTTCTTGGTTTTTATTTTCACCGCAAGTCTAACATAATGAAAACATTAGTTTTGAAATTTTATTATATAATAAAATAAAACATATGATGTAAGGTTTAAACCGACCACTATATTATAATTAAGTCATTATAAATTAAAACGTTTGTAAGTTTGGAACAAGAAATAAATGAATAATATCATGAATAATATCATATAATTCAAGATTAAAAATTTATTTTTATATATAAACCATTTACTCGAGATTACAAAAAAGAATTAAATTAAAAAATATATAGGAAGTAAAAAAACATCTGTTTCATATTAATTAAATGTAATAGAATAACAATATTATTAAGTTATAAAATTATCAGTGACGTAGTACAATTCATATAAAAAAGGAAGCGAAATTTACTACTAAAAATGTCACTAAACTGATGAATGTACTTTGAATTCCAACACTCCTCCTCAAAGTGTATTTATGTAACTTCTACCAACCCTAATGCTGTTCTACAGTTGTTATGTTTAAGCTTGGGAATAGCTTTAGTCAGGAAATCTGCTGGCATGGTTTCCGTTGACATATATAATATTTCAACTTTTTCATGTTCAACTGCCTCACGAATAAAATGATGTTTTATATAGATATGTTTTGTTCTGCTATGAAAAACAGAATTCTTTGCCAATTGTTGTGCACCTCGATTGTCGTTGTGTATATTTAATTTTTGATCTTTTTCACCCAGCTCAACCAAGAGTTTTTTAAAAAACATTGCTTCTTTCACTGCTTCACCTAAAGCCATATATTCTGCCTCGGTGCTGGACAAGACCACATTTTTTTGTTTACGTGACTACCAACTAATGCAAGCACCTGACATTGTAAAAGCGTAACCTGTATAAGATTTTTGGTCGTCAATAGACGATTCCCAATCGGAATCGACATATCCAAAAAATCTTTCCTCATTTTTTCTAAAAATTAAGCCATAATTTATAGTATTTTGAACGTACCTTAAAACTCGCTTTGCAGCTTTCCACTGCTCTTAAGTATAACATTTGTTGAATTGACTGAGCATACTGACAGGAAAACATAAATCTGGCCGAGTCGAAACAGCTAAATACACAAGTGATCCAATTAAATTTTGATATGGGTACTGTGTTTCAATAGGATTTTCATTTTTGTGTAATTTCTGGTTCATTTCTAGCGGAGTCGACACTGGTTTGCACTCATTCATATTAAATTTTTTTAATATTTCTCTGGAATATTTATTTTGATTCATTGATATCTGCTGTCTATCTTCACTTTGGATACGCGACCCAAATCCTTCATTTCGAATTTCATTGAAAGTGTTCTTTTAACTTTCATCATTGAATTTTCATTGCTTGCGAAAATCAATAAATCATCTACATACACTGCAATAATTATAATTTCACCTTGGACATTCTGTACAAGAATACATGGTTCTGAATAAGTTTTGACGAATTGCATAGTTTTTAATTAGTTTTCTAGTTTTAAATGCCACTGTCTTCCAGACTGTTTCAGACCGTAAAGTGGTTTTTTTAATAAGCAAATTGATTTCTCTTCATTTAAACTATCTAACCATGATTTTTCTTTATTTTATTGTTTAGATGTTTATTATTCTAAATTTTTAGCATATTTTCTTTAAACATTTCCTGAACTTTCATATAAACTTTTTCTTTCAACTCGCCGTTCAAATAAGCCGCTACCACGTCCATCTGATGAACAGTCCACTCATTTTTAATTACTAAAGCCATCAAGAATCTAATTGAGCTTCATCGAATTACTGGAGACTTTTCAATCTTCTTCAATGTGCTAAAACTATTTTTGGTGACATGTGGGATGTGCATCCACTATCAAGGCACCAATAATCATCACAAAGTTCTTCAGATTCAGTTTGTTTTAAAGCATATTCATTTTTTATATTATTTTTTGATTCAAAACAAATTTTTGAAAATTCAGTTTTATGAAAAAATTTATTTTTGCTTTGGCATTCTGATGCTTTATGGCCCACTTTTCTGCATCTGTGACACCTGTATTTATATGGCTGTTTAAATTTTTATTTTGTGTTGATTTCCAAAAAGTTTCATTTGATTTTCCACTATTTTATTTACGTACATAGCGTTCTGAATATTTGTAGTTTCCCTTGTTCTTTTGGCATCAAATTCTTCAATGATTTTTATTTTCAATGTTTCAGGTTTTGGTAATTCATCTCGAGAGTCAATAGCACATCTAAAATTTTCAAAATTTTCAGGTAGACTGTAAAGCAGTATTATGGACAGCAGTTCTTCATTTACAATTACACCCATATTTGAAAGTTTATCTACCGCTTCAAAACAAACCTTTATATGGATTCTAATACGGGTACCCTCAATCATTTTTTGGGTAATTAATTTTTTTAATAGAGATGCTTTTCTTGCCGGACCTTTTGATTGATAGATGTCATGAAGCCTTTTCCAGACGTCATTTGATGTTTTGCAATGCTTAATTTGTTTAAGCTCGGATGGGCAGATTGATAAAATAAGATCTGACTTTGCCTTACTATCTTTTATAGTCCAATTCTCAAGTTCTTTCTCGAATTGGCTTTCTCCTTACTTTCCCTCTGGTTTTTTAAACCTTCCAACCACATATCCCCAGACGTCGTTTTTAATCAAAATCGCTTCCACCTGTTACTTCTAAGTATCGAAATTTTCCTTGTTCAGTTGTTCAATTCGCGTAGCCACCTTGTTCATTTTTATTAACCCTGGACCCATAACCTTTTGAAATTTTATTATATAATAAAATAAAACATATGATGTTTTATATAATTCAAGATTAAAAATTTATTTTTATATATAAACCATTTACTCGAGATTTCAAAAAAGAATTAAATTAAAAAATATATAGGAAGTAAAAAAACATCTGTTTCAGATTAATTAAATGTAATAGAATAACAAAATTATTAAGTTATAAAATTATCAGTGACGTAGTACAATTAATATAAAAAAGGAAGCGAAGTTTACTACTAAAAATGTCACTAAACTGATAAATGTACTTTGAATTCCAACAATTAGTTTATTATATTGTTTTAACGGTAATACAGGATGAAACAAATATTCTGGTGGTAAAATTTTAGATTTTATAAAACCATCTAAATTTTTAAGATTAATTTTGTAACATAGAGAATCAGCTACATGCACTTTTGGATGACCTACAGGGGATTTACCATATTTGCATACATACGTATATAATGAACATACACCTATTATATATCTAATGTTTTAGTTTGAGTTGCATTTATAGTAGGTGTGTATATTTCCAGTTCTACCACCATAAAAAGAATCACGTTGGTTTAACGGTAAGTTATTTATTAGCGAATATTTTCGAAATGGAATCAAAAAATTTATTTAAAATAATTTTCTTTGCCATGTTTCTTATAAAAAAAATCTAGGAAATACTAAATAAATGAAACGGCTTTTTTCTTTATTTAAACAAAACTTTTCTAGGAATTAATTTCTTAAATGGGTGCTTTAATAAATCAAAATTCGATCTTAAAAATAATAATTTTTAATAAAATACTTTGCAACATTCAACATTGTAATCAAATAACATTTTAATAAATTATAATCATTCTATTTAAATTACAATTAAGAGTAATCAATTTGAGATTATTATTAGATTAAAACTTCCTTTTGTTTTGTTTTCAAAATTCTTGCATCTTTTTGTTTATGTTTCAAAATGCTATTACTAAGAAAAGATTTATCATAAAATAGAATTTGTACTATTTATTGCAATTCGTTCTACTTAAATGTATTTAAGGTTATCTTGGAGTAGAAAATTGCTTTGCAACATTGTAACCAAATGAGTTTTTTTTTTAAATAAATAGAATACATACATTTAAATAGAAAGTAGAAAATGATAATTTAATAAATTCTCTACTTTCAACCCAAAAAATACTTTGCATAGAGCAGAAACTGTGGCACAGAAATTTTTAAACGTGTATGGTTAACTAACAAACAAAGTTAACTATCAACTACCTGTTAAAAGAAGGAAAACAGACTTGCAAACTTCTAACTAAAAATATTGATGAATGCATTTCATATGAATTCCCATTGAAAAAGTAAATATTTTATATGTTTTACTATATATTAGTTTGAAATATATATATATATACAAGTTCTTAATTATGAGCTTTTAATGTAAAATTTTAATTGGTTTTTATAATAATAATAGCAATTACAAATAAAAAAAAAACCTTTCTCTTAATATCAGTTATTTACAGATATCTTTTTTGTAGGTAAAACTAAACATTTAATAATAATATTTTAAAGATAAAAATAAAGATATAAAGATTTTGCAACTAAATAAAAAATTGTAAATATAAAAATAAATGTCTTTTATTTCATATTCTTATGTTTTCAAAATAAGTACCAAAAGCAAATAAGCTATCTTTGAATTATTTTTAATTCCACACAAAATACAAACCATACAATGCATCTAAAAAGTAAGTTTGCCTTAAAACGCTTCCAAATTTTTGATTTCCTGGTTGTCTTTATTCATATTTTTTTTTCAACAGTCTTTATTTAAAAATAAAAAAATCTTACACGACACATAGCCAGTTAATAAATAAAGTAGAAAAAACATAAATAGATACATGGATTTTTACCAGTATATCTTCAAAATAACTTGATTTATGTTGGAGGCTATTATAATTTAAATGTAGGTGATTTTAAACTCCCACTTTATAGAAGAACAAGGACGCAAAATAGCCTATTGTACAAATGAATGCAACTTTTTAACGATCTACCGGAACGCATTAAACAAGTGACAAACTTAAATAGATTTAAAAACTTTTTATTTAAAGAATTAATTAAAAAAAAAATGTATAGATGAAATTTATAAACGAAATTTAAAAATTATTTAATCTTGTAAAAATTTTTTTGGAATTTTTGTAAATAATTTAAATTTTTTATATATTTTAATATCGATAAATTATTTAAAATAACGTATTTTGTAAAATTATTAAAAATAATAAATAAATAAAAAAAAATACATCTCAGAACAGATCACATTTTTACCTCAGCAAAAACAAGTTTATACTTGTTTGAATTTGCTTTTTTTAATTCTATGTTTCTACATATATCTTACTTTACTTTGTTTCTTTTTCTAGTTCCTTTATTTGTGGTAGCAGAAAACAGGTTTTCACTTCTTTAAAGATGCGGTGTTTATTTAAAAAGAATCTTTTGTTTTTTTTAAATATTAAAATATTAAAAAAAATATTGCTATTCTATTTACATATATTTATATACATATTTTCTTATTACTTTTTCATGTGCGCCTAGTATTTAAACCAGGTATACAATTTTGTTTATTAAGACCCGATTTTGTTTATTAAGACCCGACCCGACCCGATTATTGTTTAAACTTATAAGTAAGAAAAAATAATTCGATGAGATCTTAGAGTTGGTTTCAAAATTAAATCAAATCAAAGATTTTCATTGTTGAAACATGTACGAAAAAATAATTTGGAGAAATTAAAGAGTTGGTTTCAAAATTTGGGTTTCAATCATTTATTTATTCGAAAAATCTTTACTTTTAGAAAATCAACATTTTGTCCAAGTCGACATTTTTCTCTTGTCGACATTTTAGAATCGATATTTTAAGAATTCGCTATGGTGTATAAGTCGACATATTTGGCGTCGACATTTTTGAATCGACATTTTGTGAAATTTCTAAGATTCTAGATAGTGATTATCGAAAACTAATTTTCAATTAAGAATTTTTATAATTACTTATATAATAATCCCGTTTTATGGGTACTTTATTATAAAATGAATCAATGAGCTATTGAAGAATTACATAAGCCGACAAGAAAAAAATTCAAGCGACGTAGAATTGCAATAAAAGGATTTGATGATCTTTGGAAAGCTGTTTTAGTATAAATGGAATCATTTGCTTAAGAAAACAAAGGCTTTAAATATTTATTAATTCCTCGAATTGACCATCATAATTCATAAACAAATTAATATTACTGTTTCTCTCCCACTTTATTTGTTAATCATGTCAGTAGTATAGCTATACCAATTTGACTCCAGGAAATGACGTCATGCTCATGTAGTATGGATATGGTTGACTACAGGGAGTGACGTTATTGGAATGTTAAAGTAATATGTGAATTTATTTACAATAATTTGCATTAAGTGGTTAACCGTGAGATTTATATTATTGTAATTATGAAGCTTGGAAAAATTCTATTAAAAAGCTTTTGATGTTAGTTATTAAGCCGGCGTTGTTATTAAGTGTAACTTATATAAAAATTTTCAAGGTTAACAAGTTAATGCAGAATAAATTTCATAATTAGAATAAAAACAAGTTATTATACGGAAATATATATTATGTTTATGATTGAGTAAAGGGTATTATGGATTTGAATTTAGGATTAGAGTGTAAGAATATGTGTTATGAAATTTAAAAATTAAATGGGTTTAAAAGTGGGTTTAACAAGTTTTAAGGGCAGGGGGTTTAAGACTTTGGTACGATGTTATAAGCGTAGAAGCTTCAGCAAGCTTAAAGATTTGTATGGGCCTGGGAAAATTTTTATGCAAATTATATATTGTACAAAGTTCAATGACTTAAACAAGTGTCATGCATAATTAAATTTCCGGAAAAAGCTTTTGTAAATAATAGACAAGGTCAACTATAGATAATGTAGAACAAGTAAGTGCAATGATCTAACCAGGTGTTTTAATATGTAGTATTTTTTACCGCTTGCATATTTAGTTCCGGGAAGAGCTTTTGTAAATAATAGAAAGAGATAATCTTTCTAAAGAAAAACTATTTTTAATATAGAACCACGCATATTTTTTATGTTCTTGCAAATTACTTTGTATTATGCAATTTTTATGTTTTTGCAAATTACTTTATATAATGTAAAATTTAGGTAGTTATTGAAACCGATAAATGTGCAAAAATAAAATTTAATAAAAAATTGTGAAATAAAAAAAATGTAAATTAATTTTCATATAATATCGTTTTTATTTACCCAAGAATTGTGATCTTTATCAAAGTTTGCAAAGTTTCCTTTGTATTTACTTATGCATACATAATCTCCAACTTTGTATTTTACTTTCTGATAAAATTTCGGTTGCATGTAAATGTTCTTTAAAATATATTTCTGGTTTGCTTTTGTAACTTTTTTAGGTTGAAATTTAATTGTACGATAATATGTTCAGTTACTTTTCTCAATAAGTGAGGGTAAAATAGATATCCATTTATAATTACCTTGGAAACTAAACTGCTTCCACATTGTATTTTTTAAAATACGGTTAAAACGTTCTACTAGTTTTTATTTACTCAAGAATTGTGATCTATATCAAAATTAATCATCTTTGAAAAAAAAATTTGGTACATGTTTACTGATTTATTGAGAACTATATAAAGAAACTATATAAAAAAAAAATTAAATAAATTGAAAAATAGGTAACATTTTTAATAAAAAACAAAATATTATATATATATATATTGAGAACTTTAAACTTTACATTTCATCTTTTTTTTTATAAAACCAAAAGGTACAGAAGAATAATCTTTATTAAATTTTCGTTTTTCAGATTTTATTTTATATGTTTTTATTTCAGATAGGTACAGTAATAACTTGGTGTTCTGCTGTTATTCTAAAATTTTTGATAAAATGCAAATATCATCCTTGTCATTTGTTAAAATCATTTCCCTAATTTTTTCAAAAATTTTTATTTTTGAGGAATCGTAATTTAGTATTGAGTTTAAGTGAAAAATTGAGTATGTATCAACGATCTTAGAGTTTGAATAGACTATATTATATTGGAAAGATGTAGTGTTATGAAATTATCAAAAATAATTTTTTTAGGGTATGGAATGTTAAAGTAAAATGAGAATTTATTTACAGTAATGTGCAATAAGTGGTTAACCTTGAAATTAGTATTATTGCAATTATTTATGGGTGCAATTGTTGATAATAATAAGTAACTATGGAAACCTATGCTGAGACTCTTATAGGAAACATCAAGAAATCTTATTCAAGATGAAAAGTCACTGTAACGAAGTGGAGGAAAAGATTAAAAATTGTGAAGCAGATATTAAAAATTTCAAAAAGCTCTTATAATCTGCCCAGAAAAAAGGGACAAAATTTCATTTAACTTCAGACTGAGCAAACTGAAATCGTTTGCTTGAATGATAAATGGATTCAAGTCTTTTAGAAGCGGTGGTGAATCTGAAGCATCATCTTCATTATTATGTCAACGTTTGGTGTGGAAAGATCTACCACATTAAGCTTTAAAAACCAGAATTCGAACAGGAGTAATTACTAACTTACATCACTCTGAAACGAAAATGATTATTCAAGAATGTAGAAGTGTAATAGAAGATAAATGAAAATTTTACTGAAAGACCATATCAGCATTATGATAAATGTAGTTTTTGTGGTGAATTCAAAATGTATGAAGGTGAGGAAGAAAAAATGAAATGAAATATTTGAGTACAAAAAATGTTGCAGTATATAAAGGAGATGAAATAAAACCAATAATTATAGAAGCTTATAGAAGAACCGCTGTTAAGCAATTTAGAAGAATTTCAAGAAAGAAATACCGATTGGGCTTTATCAGCTGTTATAAATTTAACTATAAATATACAGAAATTTTCACCATTTGTTGGATCTAGGACCGAATCGGACCCGCCGAAGTTATTGGGAGCATGTATCAACGATCTTAAATTTTGAATAGACTATATTATATTGGAAAGATGTAGTGTTATTAAATTATCAAAAATATCCTATAGTATGTAGTAAATGGTTATGGTTTTGCGATAAAAACTAAAAAATGTTAATTAAATGCATTTTAACTTGATTATTTCAAGCTATTTTAATTCTTTTTTAATATACAAACAGGTGTATTTTGTGCATGTATGAACTTAATCATGAACTTGATTTGAATACAGAATTAAATACATGCAAAATGAAAAAAAGCTTTTTGAGATAAATGTATTTTATTAAAATCATATTATTAACTTTACTAAAATAAACAAGGTAGAATGTAAACCAACGGTTTTGAAAAGCGCACATTTCCAAAACTCAATAAAAACTGTTTAGAAGTGTGACCTGCACAAAAATTTGAAAATTTCATGTAATAATAAAAAATGTGAAAATAGGACATAGGAAAAAAATTTTGAAATTTTGAGGGGCCGTAAGTCCGGAATCCTATATAACTAAGGAAAGCCGTTAACACACGTAAAAATATATTATTGAACATTTAATTTACATGGCTTGCCGAAGAAAAATTTTTACAGGTGCCTAAGTTACAGGTGTCTAAAAATAGCAAATTTTCAATTTTTAAGGCGCAATAACTCTTAAATAGGGGGCGCTTTTTTCTGAGGAAACTTATACTAATTCTAAAAGTTCTTTCTTGTCTCAAAATTTCAAGTTCCCATCTAAAGGTGTGCCGGAGTTATGAAAAAAGAAATTTCATGCAAAATGTGGTTTTCAGATAACGGTAAATTTGAATAGTAAATTACAAAATATTACATAAATTTTCGATCTTCTGCCGGTTTTATATTGCAAAATTATTACACAGAGCCTGAGATATATACATCTGAAAATGGAGCTTTTTCGAAATTTTGAACAGCTACAACTTTGGAACCCTCTACAACTAAAATAAACCTTTCACACACGTAAAAATATATTACTGTAGCTTTAATTTTTATATCTTGCAGAAGTAAAATGTGTACAGGTTCCTAAGTTACAGATGTTTAAAAATAGCAAATTTTCAATTTTTAAGCCCTAATAGCTCATAAACAGGGGTGATCCAAAAAAATTTTCTGAGAAACTTATTCTAATTCTAAAAGTTCTTTCTTGCCTCAAAATTTCAAGCCTCTATCTAGAAGCGTGCCAGAGTTATGAGGTTAGAAAAATCTTGCAAAATTTGGTTTTCACATAACAGTAAATTTAAATACTAAATTTAAGAAAATTGTATAATTTTGATATTAATTAACGAAGTTAAAAAAAATACATGTCGAATGACGTTTTCAGATTGAAAAAATCTTAAGCAGAACATAAGACATATGCGGTTAAAAATAGGGCTTTTTCAAAGTTTGAGGGGCTGTAGCTCCGTAATGGGAGGGGCTACATGAAAAAGTTGTTCCACAAAATTATTTTTTTTATAATACCTACCCATGGCAAAAAATTTTTTTTTCTATCTTTAACGGTATAGAAGTTTTGTAAACAGACGAACGGACAGAGTTAAACTAATAAGCACATTTTTTCAAAATTTTTTTGGAAATGTGCTAAAAAGCGAAACTAAAATGCACAAATAAAAAAATTAAAATATTTTAAATATGTATAGAACATTAAGTAATATCTTCTTTGTTTATTCAAGAATCATGCTTTTTATCAAAACCAAGTCATCTAACTAAAACTTGATTTCCTTTCTTTTGGTGTTAATTCAGGCTTATAAAAAGAACCGGTTATTGGATTATTTGTGTCAATCAATTAAATTGTAATTTACAATCAAGTAAATTGTATGTTATTGGGTCAGTTCTTTTAATTTTGTAATTGTAAATGTTTTTGTTGACCAGTTGGGTTGATAACCTTTGCAACTTTATATTATGCTTTACGAAACACTTTTAATTTATAATCCTTGAATTTTTTCAACCGTAAGTTTGTGGAACATCTTTATTTGATTTATTTAGTAAAAAATTGTTTTTTATTTATACTTTTTGTCCACAAAATAATTTTACCAATATTTTATTTTTATTATTCTTAAAATATTATATTTATTTATTACAAAGCCTATATATATTTCGGCATCACTGCCATCATCAGGGCGAATACAATTTAATACTAAACATGAATAATTTTCTTATTTTTTAATATTACATTTATACCTACTAATTAATTACAAATCTAAACAAATATTTAACATAGGTGAATTTCGCAATTCTAATTGTTCGTTCAAAATTGATTTATTTTGTTTTATAGCTTTTTTAATTTGTAGAAATTCCAATAAATTCAACTTTTTACAACAGTCTTTATTTTAAAATAAAAAAATCTTACACGAAACACAGCCAGTTAATAAATAAAGTAGAATAAAGATAAATAGATACATGTATTTTTACCAGTATATCTTCAAAATAACTTGAGTTATGTTGGAGCATATTATAATTTAAGAAATGTAGGTGATTTTAGACTCCCACTTTATAGAAGAACAAGGACGCAAAATAGCCTATTGTACAAAGCAATGCAACTTTTTAACGATCTACCGGAACGCATTAAACAAGTTACAAACTTAAATAGATTTCAAAACTTGTTATTTAAAGAATTAATTAAAAAAAAAAAAAAAAATGTATAGATGAAACCTATAAACGAAATTTAAAAATTAATTAATCTTGTAAAAAATTTTTTGGAATTTTTGTAAATAATTTAAATTTTTTATGTATTTTAATGTCGATAAATTATTTAAAATAACGTATTTTGTAAAGTTATTAAAAATAATAAATAAATAAAAAAAATAAAAAAAAAATACATCTCAGAACAGATCACATTTTTACCTCAGCAAAAACAAGTTTACACTTGTTTGAATTTGCTTTTTTTAATTCTATGTTTCTACATATATCTTACTTTACTTTGTTTCATTTGTTTTTTTTAAATATTAAAATATTAAAAAAAAAATTGTTATTCTATTTACATATATTTATGTACATATTTTCTTATTACTTTTTCATGTGCGCCTAGTATTTAAACCAGGTATACAATTTTGTTTATTAAGACCCGACCTACTTCAAAGTGCTTAACCTTTAAAAAATGTAGGTCAAACTCATTAACCAAAAATGTAGGTCGGTGGATGGTGCGAAATATCATATGGATTGATTTTTTCCCACCTCCAAGAAACCCAATACCTACTTATGTCACATTCTGAATTAGGAGGGATTTCATAGTTGCTTACAAAATCAGGATTATACACCTTTTACAGCATATGTACATACATACATATTTGAATTAGGAGGGATTTTAGAGTTGGTTACAAAATCAGGGTTTTAATAATTTGTTTAGCAGGGGTTTGGGGGCAGTAGCCCCCACTATTAAAAGATTTTTATTGTTTAAACTTACAAGTAAGAAAAAATAATTCGATGAGATTTTAGAGTTGCTTTCAAAATCAGAGTAATTTTTTAGCGGGGGTTTGAGGCCGGAAGTCTCCACTATTATAAGATTTTCATTGTTGAAACATGTACGAAAAAATAATTTACAGAAATTAAATAGTTGGTTTCAAAATTAGGGTTTCAATAATTTATTTATTCGAAAAATCTTTACTTTAAGAAAATCGACATTTTGTCCAAGTCGACATTTTTCTCTTGTCGACATTTTAGAATCGATATTTTAAGAATTCGCTATAGTGTACAAGTCGACATATTTGGCAACGACATTTTTGAATCGACAGTTTGTGAATCGAATCGACATTTTGTGGTATTTCTAAGATTCTAGATAGTGAATATCGAAAACTAATTTTCTATTAAGAATTTTTATAATTACTTATATAATAATCCCGTTTTATGAGTACTTTATTATAAAACGAGGAAGAATACAGTTGCCTTTGTCAACTCTTAGATACCCGTACGAACCGTTAGTATGTTCACAGTCTGTCACTCTGCTTACAATATTATTTTTTTAATATTTTAGTATTTTAAAATAATTTGGGTGAATTTTATAATTTCTAGAACTATGGGTTGTACATATATTCAAACTATATGTTTATACATTCTTCAAAAACATATTTTAACTTTGCACATAACGATTATCAATCCAAAACTTTTTCAAATATTCTATAGTACCATTTAATACTAAGCGGTAAATGTATATTAAATTTACTAAAAAAATTTACTGGAAATTTACTAGAAAAAGTATAATCCGTAAAAATTCAGAAAGCAAAACCAAATTCGTCAAAACGCTAACTGAAATTATTTTTAAAATAACGCCAAAATAGAATTAAATTGTATAAAGAGCCTGTAGTTGGTGTACGTATATTTAGAATTTAGATTATTTGGTATTGTGAGTGAGGACTATTATGTCTATTTATTTATCGAGTTCGAAATAAATGTTTTAAAGGTACGTGGTGAAAACAGAATAGGTATCCGTAAAACATTCGGAAAATGCACAAACAAAGGTTGGAGCAAAATAGAGTTAAATTTTTTTAATGAGCAACTTTGTCTAACAATATTGCCGTTGTTCGTTTTACTTTGCCCTAATGTGAAAAATTTCAAATCTAAAAAGACCCTGCATAAAATTGACACACAAAATATTTAAAAATAAAAAATTATTCAAATTTAATTTTGGTTATAAGAACTGCTGTATACTCAAATTTAAGTTATGAGAAGAAATTGAATTCAAAAAGAATACAATTAGAAAATCGCTTCAAATAATATACAAACATTCATACATAAATGCAACAATTTAATAGAAAAGTAAAAAACCAAAACAATTATATATTTGAATTTTAAAGAGACTCGCCCGCTGGTTATTCATAAGTACATACTTAGATACGTATTGATTATTAATATCAGATTAATATCATTCATCATTATTTAAAATTTTAATAAATATTGTGATAAATGACGATTTTTATCAATTTTTAAATTTTTTTCTTTACACATGCATAAGTTAAGTACATTACATACATATAGCCAAAGAATAGTTGAGCCGTTGAGGTCGAGTCGTGTCGAGTCGAGACTCGTGATTCGAGAGGAGAAAAAGAATACACAATTTTAAAGAGAGTAAGTGAGACTGTCTCTTTTAATTTTGTTTTTTTTTTTATTATTTTGTTTTGTTGTGTACGTTTTGTTACTACATACTACCGACGATCGTAGGTACCATACTACTGTAATATAAATATGAAATGTGTTGTTTCTTTTTTATTATTAATATTATGTATAGGTTTTATAATAGAAAAATGGTAAAAAATATGTAGTTACTGATGTTCAAAGCTTGAAACGGAATTCATAATACGTAGTGTGTGGCTGAAAACTACTAAATTATAATTATAGATACTCTTATCATTCATTCATCAGTGACATATACGATATGTAAATAAACATGATATTATATAAGTATGTATGTATATCAATATCATATAAATAAAAATTCTTCAAGCAACCGTTATGTTGTTTATTTATTTACATTTTTTTGTACTACGCATTATATCCTCAACAATTTCAAATTATCGAGTAAAACAAAATGCAAAAAATTCGTTAAAGAAATTTGTTAGAAAATTTGAAAAAATCAAGTAACACTTTTGTCAATTATAAAGTAACCCTATATTATTAAAAAAAGTTGTTAACCGAAATAAGAGCATAATGTTAAAGCTTTAATTGTTATGTATTACTTCAAAAAAAATTTAACAGGTGTTCAAGTTACAAATGTTTAAAAATATGAAATTTTCAGTTTTTGACCCCTTACACCTCCTAAACGGGGGATGATACAAAAAAAAATTTCTGAAATGACTCATACTTATTTTCAAAGATCTAACTTCTGTCAAAATTGCAAGTTTCCAACTTAAACCGTTTAGAAGAAGGGTTTTGCAATAATTCAGTTTCGCATAACGGTAAATTAAGACACCGTATAGCACAAGTATATATTTATTATATACACGTTTGTAAAGCTCATAATAGCACCTATCGTTTGGAATTTTCAGATTGAAGATATACCGTATAGAACTTGTGTTATAACAATTTAAATATAGAGATTTTTGGGGGCTTTGGGGGGCTGTAGCTTCTTAATGGGTGGGGCTGCAGAAAAATTAATATTAACATAAAATTAATATTTTTATGATATCTATATTTATATAATAAAATTTAAGGCTCTATTTCAAAAAAAATGTGGAGCTCTAAAAGTTAGTTGTTCGGGAGCTACCCGAAGTTTTGGTCGGAACTCAACCAAAAAAAATACAACCTACAAATTGCTGCCCTACAAATTGCTGCCAGAATATTTTGTGAAAACTTCAAGATTCTAGCTTTCTTAGTTTTTGAGTAACCGTGCTGACGGACGGACGGACGGACATTGCTTAATCGACTCAGAATTTGATTCTGATCCGATCCATACCTTTGAAGGTATATCTAGCTTGCTTATTTCGAGGTGTTACGAACGGAGGAGTAATTTTATTATACCGTATCCTATCGTACGGGTTTAATGAATAAATGAGCTATTGTTGAAGAACTACATAAGCCGACAAGAAAAAAATTCAAGCGACGTAGAATTGTAATAAAAGGATTTGATGATCTTTGGAAAGCTGTTTTAGTATAAATGGAACCGTTTACTTAAGAAAACAAAGGCTTTAAATATTTATTAATTCCTAGAATTGACCATCATAATTCATTAACAAATTAATATTACTTTTTCTCTCCCACTTTATGTAATCATGAACTTGATTTGAATACAGAATTAAATACATGCAAAATGAAAAAAAGCTTTTTGAGATAAATGTATTTTATTAAAATCATATTATTAACTTTACTAAAATAAAAAAGCTAAACTAAAATGCACAAATAAAAAAATGAAAATATTTTTAATATGTGTAGAATATTAAGTAATTACTTCTTTGTTTATTCATGAATCATGCTTTTTATCAAAACCAAACCATCTAACTAACACTTGATTTCCTTTTCTTTGGTGTTAATTCAGACTTATAAAAAGAACCGGTTATTGGATTATTTGTGTCAATCAATTAAATTGTAATTTACAATCAAGTAAATTGTATGTTATTGGGCCAGTTCTTTTAATTTTGTAATTGTAAAAGTTTTTGTTGACCAGTTGGGTTGATAACCTTTGCAAAAATACCTTTAAATTTGCTTATACAAACATCTTTCATCATCTCCAACTTTATATTTTGCTTTACGAAACACTTTTAATTTATCCTTGAATTTTTTCAACCGTAAGTTTGTGGAACATTTTTATTACATTTATTGATTAAAAAATTATTTTTTATTTATACTTTTTGTCCACAAAATAATTTTATTAATATTTTTTTTTTATAATTCTTAAAATATTATATTTATTTATTATAAAGCCTATATATATTTCGGCATCACTGCCATCATCAGGATGAATATAATTTAATACTAAACATGAATCATTTTCTTATTTTTTAATATTACATTTATACCTACTAATTAATTGCAAATCTAAACAAATATTTAACATAGGTGAATTTCGCAATTCTAATTGTTCGTTCAAAATTGATTTATTTTGTTTTATAGCTTTTTTAATTTGTAGAAATTCCAATAAATCCAACTTTTTACAACAGTCTTCATTTTAAAATAAAAAAATCTTACACGAAACACAGCCAGTTAATAAATAAAGTAGAATAAAGATAAATAGATACATGTATTTTTACCAGTATATCTTCAAAATAACTTGAGTTATGTTGGAGCATATTATAATTTAAGAAATGTAGGTGATTTTAGACTCCCACTTTATAGAAGAACAAGGACGCAAAATAGCCTATTGTACAAAGGTATGCAACTTTTTAAAGATCTACCGGAACGCATTAAACAAGTGACAAACTTAAATAAATTTCAAAACTTGTTATTTAAAGAATTAATTAAAAAAAAAAAAAATGTATAGGTGAAACTTATAAACGAAATTTAAAAATTAGTTAATCTTGTAAAAATTTTTTTGGAATTTTTGTAAATAATTTAAATTTTTTATGTATTTTAATATCGATAAATTATTTAAAATAACGTATTTTGTAAAGTTATTAAAAATAATAAATAAATAAAAAAAATAAAAAAAAATACATCTCAGAACAGATCACATTTTTACCTCAGCAAAAACAAGTTTACACTTGTTTGAATTTGCTTTTTTTAATTCTATGTTTCTACATATATCTTACTTTACTTTGTTTCCTTTTCTAGTTCCTTTAATTGTGGTAGCAGAAAACAGGTTTTCACTTCTTTAAAGATGCGTTGTTTATTTAAAAAGAATCTTTTGCTTTTTTTAAATATTAAAATATTAAAAAAAAAATTGTTATTCTATTTACATATATTTATGTACCTACATATTTTCTTATTACTTTTTCATGTGCGCCTAGTATTTAAACCAGGTATACAATTTTGTCTATTAAGACCCGACCTACTTCAAAGTGCTTAACCTTTAAAAAATGTAGGTCAAACTCATTTTTCAAAAATGTAGGTCGATGGATGGTGCGAATATGGGTTGATTTTTTTCCACCTCTAAGAAACCCAATACCTACTTATGTCACATTCTGAATTAGGAGGGATTTCATAGTTGCTTACAAAATCAGGATTATACACCTTTTACAGCATATGTACATACATACATATTTGAATTAGGAGGGATTTTAGAGTTGGTAACAAAATCAGGGTTCCAATAATTTGTTTAGCAGGGGTTTGGGAGCAGTAGCCCCCACTATTAAAAGATTTTTATTGTTTAAACTTACAAGTAAGAAAAAATAATTCGATGAGATTTTAGAGTTGCTTTCAAAATCAGAGTAGTTTTTCTAGCGAGGTTTGAGGCCGAAAGTCTCCACTATTAGAAGATTTTCATTGTTGAAACATGTACGAAAAAATAATTTGAAGAAATTAAAGAGTTGGTTTCAAAATTAGGGTTTCAATCATTTATTTATTCGAAAAATCTTTACTTGTAGAAAATCGACATTTTTTTCAAGTCGACATTTTTCTCTTGTCGATATTTTAAGAATTCACTATAGTGTACAAGTCGACATATTTGGCATCGACATTTTGTGAATCGAATCGATATTTTGTGATATTTCTAAGATTCTAGATAGTGATTATCGAAAACTAATTTTCTATTAAGAATTTTTATAATTACTTATATAATAATCCCGTTTTATGGGCACTTTATTATAAAATGAATAAATGAGCTATTGTTGGAGAACTACATAAGACGACAAGAAAAAAATTCAAGCGACGTAGAATTGTAATAAAAGGATTTGATGATCTTTGGAAAGCTGTTTTAGTATAAATGGAATCATTTGCTTAAGAAAACAAAGGCTTTAAATATTTATTAATTCCTCGAATTGACCATCATAATTCATAAACAAATTAATATTACTGTTTCTCTCCCACTTTATTTGTTAATCATGTCAGTAGTATAGCTATACAAATTTGACTCCAGGAAATGACGTCATGCTCATGTAGTATGGACATGGTTGACTACAGGAAGTGACGTTATTGGAATGTTAAAGTAATATGTGAATTTATTTACAATAATTTGCATTAAGTGGTTAACCTTGAGATTAGTATTATTGTAATTATGAAGCTTGGAAAATTTCTATTAAAAAACTTTTGGTGTTAGTTATTAAGCCGGCGTTGTTATTAAGTAATATAAAATTAATTAATATAATATTATAAAAACTCTTATAGTTAATATTAATATAAAACTTATAGTTAATATTAATATAAACTCATATAAAATTTTTCAAGGTTAACAAGTTAATGCAGAATAAATTTCATAATTAGAATAAAAACAAGTTATTATACGGAAATATATATTATGTTTATGATTGAGTGAAGGGTATTATGGATTTGAATTTAGGATTAGAGTGTGAAAATATGTGTTATGAAATTTAAAAATTAAATGGGTTTAAAAGTGGGTTTAAAAAGTTTTAAGGGCAGGGGGTTTAAGACTTTGGTACGATGTTATAAGCGTAGAAGCTTCAGCAAGCTTAAAGATTTGTATGGGCCTGAGAAAATTTTTATGCAAATTATATATTATACAAAGTTCAATGACTTAAACAAGTGTCATGCATAATTCCGAAAAAGCTTTTGTAAATAATAGAAAGAGATAATGTATAACAAGTAAGTGCAATGATCTAGTGCAATTATATTGGCATATTTTTTATGTTCTTGCAAATTACTTTGTATTATGCAATTTTTATGTTCTTGCAAATTACTTTATATAATGAAAAATTTAGGTATGTTATTGAAACCGATAAATGTGCAAAAAGAAAATTTAATAAAAAATTGTGAAATAAAAAAAATGTAAATTGTTTCATATAATATCGTTTTTATTTACCCGAGAATTGTGATCTTTATCAAAGTTTGCAAAGTGTCCTTTGTATTTACTTATGCATACATAATCTCCAACTTTGTATTTTACTTTCTGATAAAATTTCGGTTGCATGTAAATGTTCTTCAAAATATATTTCTGGTTTGCTTTTGTAACTTTTTTAGGTTGAAATTTAATTGTACGATGATATGTTGAGTTGTATTTCTCTATAAGTGAGGGTAAAATAGATATCCATTTATAATTACCTTGAAAACTAAACTGCTTCCACATTGCATTTTTTAAAATACGGTTAAAACGTTCTACTAGTTTTTATTTACTCAAGAATTGTGATCTGTATCAAAATTAATCACCTTTGAAAAAAAAATTTGGTACATGTTTACTGATTTATTGACAACTATATATAGAAACTATATAAGAAAAAAATTAAATAAATTGAAAAATAGATAACATTTTTAATAAAAAACAAAATAACTTTAAACTTTACATTTCATCTTTTTTTTTATAAAACCAAAAGGTAAAGAAGAATAATCTTTATTAAATTTTCGTTTTTCAGATTTTATTTTATATATTTTTATTTCAGGTAGGTACAGATATAACTTGGTGTTCTGCTGTTATTCTAAAATTTTTTGATAAAATGCAAATACAATCCTTATCATTTGTTATAATCATTTCCCTAATTTTTTCAAAATTTATTATTTTTGAGGAATCGTAATTTAGTATTGAGTTTAAGTGAAAAATTGAGTATGTATCAACGATCTTAGAGTTTGAATAGACTATATTATATTGGAAAGATGTAGTGTTATGAAATTATCAAAAATAATTTTTTTAGGGTATGGAATGTTAAAGTAAAATGAGAATTTATTTACAGTAATGTGCAATAAGTGGTTAACCTTGAAATTAGTATTATTGCAATTATTTATGTGTGCAATTGTTGATAATAATAAGTAACTATGGAAACCTATGCTGAGACTCTTATAGGAAACATCAAGAAATCTTATTCAAGATGAAAAGTCACTGTAACGAAGTGGAGGAAAACATTAAAAATTGTGAAGCAGATATTAAAAATTTCAAAAAGCTCTTATAATCTGCCCAGAAAACAGGGACAAAATTTCATTTAACTTCAGATTGAGCAAACTGAAATCGTTTGCTTGAATGATAAATGGATTCAAGTCTTTTAGAAGCGGTGGTGAATCTGAAGCATCATCTTCATGATTATGTCAACGTTTGGTGTGGAAAGATCTACCACATTAAGCTTTAAAAAACAGAATTCGATCAGGAGTAATTACTAACTTATATCACTCTGAAACGAAAATGATCATTCAAGAATGTAGAAGTGTAATAGAAGATAAATGAGAATTTTACTGAAAGACCATATCAGCATTAAAATAAATGCAGTTTTTGTGGTGAATTCAAAATGTATGAAGGTGAGGAAGAAAAAAAGAATTGAAATATTTCAGTATAAAAAATGTATAAAGGAGATGAAATAAAACCAATAATTATAGAAGCTATAGAAGAACCGCTGTTAAGCAATTTAGAAGAATTTCAAGAAAGAAATACCGGTTGGGCTTTATCAGCTATTATAAATTTAACCATAAATATACAGAAATTTTCACCATTTGTTGGCTCTAGGACCGAATCGGACCCGCCGAAGTTATTGGGAGCATGTATCAACGATATTAGATTTTGAATAGACTATATTATATTGGAAAGATGTAGTGTTATGAAATTATCAAAAATATCCTTTAGTATGTAGTGAATGGTTATGGTTTTGCGATAAAAACTAAAAAATGTTAATTAAATGCATTTTAACTTGATTATTTCAAGCTATTTTAATTCTTTTTTAATACACAAAGAGGTGTATTTTGTGCGGTTGTATGTATAAAATCTTGACTAAAATGACTAAAGAACTTAATCTTCTGAATCTGAACTGAATCTTGAGTTTTGGTTTTATAAAAAAACGAGGAAAAGTTTAATAGAGTGGACTGTGTCAACTCTGGGATACCCGTATGAACGTACTTGATCATCTTTTAAAAATATTCAGATGTTTTAGTACCGACGTTAACTACAAAGATATATTTATGTTAATTGTGGAGTTGTTTGACAGCTACCCGAATCTATTGCGCTTAGCTTCATTAAGTTCCAAGAAATGCAAGAAGTCTGAACCGGCTGCTTTAGACCAATCAAATTTTACAAAAGTTTTTGGCATGTAACTTGACACTTTTTCACTAAATTTCATATAGATAGCTTCAATAGACACTGAGTTATTTTCATTTAAAAAAAGAAGTTGTATGGCACCTACCCGAAATTTTGCACCAACAGAACCAAATTTTACAGAAGTTTTTGCCATAAAACTGGATCATCATTTCTAAGATTTCAGACCCCTAGCTTCATTAAGTCGCAAAAGGTGCAAGAAGCCTGAACCAGCTGCTTTAGACGAACCAAATTTTACAAAAGTTGTTGGCATGTAACTCGACACCTCTTTACTAAATTTCAGATTCCTAGCTTCAATAAACACTAAGTTATTGTCTTTTAAACGGAGAAGTTGTATGGCAGCTGCTTTAGACGTACCAAATTTTACAAAAGTTGTTGGCATGTAACTCAACACCTCTTTACTAATTTTCAGATTCCTAGCTTCAATAAACACTGAGTTATTGTCATTTAAACGGAGAAGTTGTATAGCAGCTACCCGAACCCGCCGCACCACCACAACCAAATTTAACAGAAGTTGTTGCCATAAAACTTGATCATCATTTGCAAAATTTCAAAAAGCTAGCTTGAATAGATACTGAGTTATTTCTATATAAAGAAAGAAGTTGTGTGGCAGCTACTCGAACCCGCTGACCGAAAATGTTAGATTTAAATATCAAAACTAACAATTTTACAAAAGTGACGTAAAAAAAGTTTCAGCCTCCTAGCTTCTTTATTTTTTGAGTTATCGTGCGGACGGACGGACGGACGGACGTACATGGCTTAATCGACTCAGAATTCGATTCTGAGCCGATCCATACCATACCTGACACTATATCTAGCTCGACTCCTTTAAGGTGTCACAAACGTAATGGTAAATTTATTATAACCTTGAACATAGCTCAAACGGGTATAAAAAATGGAATGTAAAGTTTTAACCTATTTTTTAATCTATTTAATTTTTTTATTTTTTATATAGTTTCTATATATAGTTGTCAATAAATCAGTAAACATGTACCAAATTTTTTTTTCAAAGTTGATTAATTTTGATACAGATCACAATTCTTGAGTAAATAAAAACTAGTAGAACGTTTTAACCGTATTTTAAAAAATACAATGTGGAAGCAGTTTAGTTTTCAAGGTAATTATAAATGGATATCTATTTTACCCTCACTTATTGAGAAATGTAACTGAACATATTATCGTACAATTAAATTTCAACGATATTATATGAAACTTAATTTACATTTTTTTTATTTCACAATTTTTTATTAAATTTTATTTTTGCACATTTATCGGTTTCAATAACTACCTAAATTTTACATTATATAAAGTAATTTGCAAGAACATAAAAATTGCATAATACAAAGTAATTTGCAAGAACATAAAAAATATGCGTGGTTCTATATTAAAAATAGTTTTTCTTAAACATAACAATTAATCACTAAATACAACTTTTTTTTCCTCACGATTTTATACATAAAACTTTACTTTAAATTACTTTAAAACTAAGATACAATAACAAATTCAATATCTGCATTTTTTTATCATAAATAACAACTGCATTTTTTTCTTGAATGTTATGTTTCCTATATTATCAACTGGTTGACCGTGAAAGCTTTTATTAAAAAAATAAATAAATTCTTGCATATTATTAGCATAATCTATGTTATTATAGTACAACACCTGTTTAGACCAATATAAAACAGATCATTGCACTTACTTGTTATACATTATCTCTTTCTATTATTTACAAAAGCTCTTCCCGGAACTAAATATGCAAGCGGTAAAAAATACTACATATTAAAACACCTGGTTAGATCATTGCACTTACTTGTTCTACATTATCTATAGTTGACCTTGTCTATTATTTACAAAAGCTTTTTCCGGAAATTTAATTATGCATGACACTTGTTTAAGTCATTGAACTTTGTATAATATATAATTTGCATAAAAATTTTCCCAGGCCCATACAAATCTTTAAGCTTGCTGAAGCTTCTACGCTTATAACATCGTACCAAAGTCTTAAACCCCCTGCCCTTAAAACTTGTTAAACCCACTTTTAAACCCATTTAATTTTTAAATTTCATAACACATATTCTTACACTCTAATCCTAAATTCAAATCCATAATACCCTTCACTCAATCATAAACATAATATATATTTCCGTATAATAACTTGTTTTTATTCTAATTATGAAATTTATTCTGCATTAACTTGTTAACCTTGAAAATTTTTATATAAGTTACACTTAATAACAACGCCGGCTTAATAACTAACATCAAAAGCTTTTTAATAGAATTTTTCCAAGCTTCATAATTACAATAATATAAATCTCACGGTTAACCACCTAATGCAAATTATTGTAAATAAATTCACATATTACTTTAACATTCCAATAACGTCACTTCCTGTAGTCATCCATATCCATACTACATGAGCATGACGTCATTTCCTGGAGTCAAATTGGTATAGCTATACTACTCATGTCATTATTATAATTCTTAATTTCCCATCAAAAGTTTTCGCGATAAATCAAATTACGTTCAATAGTATTTCTCACAAATTAAATGCTCATTCTTGCAATTAGTTATTATAAATACTAAGGTTCCTTCAATTAAAAATCAGTCTTATAAGTTTATCAATCTTCCTGGGTTCCTTCTTTAATAAGGAATATATTAAAATTAATGTATTTAAATAAAAATGGTAGTGTTAAGTAAATATTGAAATTAATAATATTGAAAATTTAGAAACCGATTTTATTTAATGGATAAATAGATATCATTTAAATTATTATTCAACATTTAGCAGTGTAAAAGAATCTTTTGTAGAGCGTTTTATTAATATTCTCAAACAAAATTGGGAAGAATTTAGTTTTAATGGAAATTACAAATCGATTAATTTAATTCAATAAATATAACTATAACAATAATAAATATCGAACAATTAATGAACGATCATCAGATGTCAATAAACGTAATGCTAGTGATTCACTTAAAACTCTTTCTAGAGTTTCTAGAGTCTAGAACCAACACGCACTTATTATTATATAAACATGAATATACCATATTATTATATAAACATGGTATACACATAATACTAGAAATACTATTAGTAAACCACTACAGTACTTCTACAACTCCATAACCATATATAAACGAATATCATATAACAAAATAGGTGCTACGAACTAACCGCCAAGTCACTAACCCCCAAGTCAAAGATGAACTAATTCCCAATATTTTTGGGTCTTAGTTCATTATGAACTACTCCTAAGTACAAAAATAATTCGAATTTTTGAAGTTTAGTTCATATGAATTAACTCCTAAATTCCAAAAACATTCACTAATTTCCAAGTTAAAATTTTGAAAAAATATTGTTTCCAACTGAAATTGATTCACCACCACAATATCAGAGACCCGTATCATCCCAATCTATATCACCAATATCACCACCATCGGTTTCACATCACGTTTATATTAGAAGAACACAAAAATTAAAAAACTTCACGTACCTCTAAGGTTCTGCTTAACATATTTTCAATATACCAATACAATATTGTTTTTCAACCAGATTTTTTTTAAGTTAAGTTTTTTCTAATGCATAGTTATGTTTTTAAATGGACATTGAATAAGGCTAAAAATATGTGTAAGAACTGTAAGCTTTTCTTTTCTTTAAATATGAATGCACTCATTTTTGATTAAATATTGTACAGAAATATCAATATGTTTTCGAGTTTAATAGATTGTGTTTATAATATTTCTAAAGTTACGTACATAATATATAGTATGTACCTATATTTTTAATGATATTTTTTTAGAAATATGTACATTATACATATACATCTTATATAGGTACCCTCATGTTAGTACAATGCATTCCTGACTGATAACATAACGACTGATAACGAATGGGAGGAGAAAATTTATATTTTTTAATAACGGCCGAACATGTTATGTTGTTCAAAAAATTTTCAACTCAATTGGTCAAACCGTTTAAGCACGACAACAAAGAAATTAAAAAAATTCATTGAGCCCTTGGTACCGAAAGGGTTTATATATCGTAACCAAATTAATTTAGTGAACAATTTTGCAAGATTTTTCTTCATTCATAACTCCGACACGCTTTTATTTAAAATGTAACTTAGGCACGTGTAAATATTTTTTCAAAGTGGATTTTCTTAATTATGAAGAGTTCCCGTAGAATTGATGAAAGAGTCTCGTAATTTGGCTTTTTTTTTATTATATGAAACTATAAGAACATTTTCAAATTTTGGTGCAAATCACAATTCTAAATAGTTTGGTATTGTCTAAGGAAAATATACACTTTTAAAAACCGTTGAATTAAATTCTGCCTTGTTTTTTTTATTTTAATGTTTTAATTCTTATGATACATATATCATCGAGTCGTCGTTGAGTAAACATCAATTAAATAATTCAATTTTAATTGAATTTATGAAAAAAAAAATATAAATATATAAACAAATTTTATTTTATTAACAAAAAAAAAATAAGGAGAGCATTATTTTAATCAAATTTTAAATTTCAAAATCAATCAAAATAAATTTCGACCAGGGTAAAGGCAATTATGCTATTCCGTCTGGAATGAAGGAAGATGAAGATCGAAATGAAAAACATAAAATTCATAGTGCTGGTTCCCTTTTAACAGAAGACGAAAGAATGAAGGATAGGCCACAAGTTATTAGTAATATTATTATTAAGAATTTATCAAAAGTACCTCGAAATACAAATAAAAGGAAATGGATAGACGTAAAATCTGTACTAGAACAGAATGCAGATGAATTTATTTTTGTAAAAAATAAAAATCTAAATAAAAATAATTCAAAAAGCAAGACCGTTGATGATGCAAAATTTAAAAATCAAAACAGATACGCGATTCTTGATGACAACACAACTATTGAAGATAGCAGTATGAATCCACATAATCATAATGTGACTGGCGGTAACAGTGGTGTAGAGTTGATTATAGTCATGTTAATTTCAACTCTAATAGAATTCTGGCAGGTGGGGTGAAATTTTGCCCCCCAATTTTTATTACGGGCATGAAAATTACTTCCCTGGAAAATTTCATAAAATTAGCTGCTAAAGAATGCAAAATTGAGGTGCCGAAGTTTAAATTCATTTCTGTTGGCTTCTTAAAAAAAAAGTATTTGTTGAAAATAGTAAACTACATAAATTTTTAATTGATGAACTAAAGAAGTCAAGGATTGAAGCGTTTTCATTTGCACCAAAGGATTTGACAAAACCTACAATTCTTCTAAAAGGTCTTGATGCTGACTCAAATGTTGATGATATCGAGCTGGAGATACTCTCCAACGTTCCAATATTAGCATCAGTAATATTTCGCATTTTATAACTCCAAGATCTAGAAGGGATAATATTCCAACGAATATTTTTGTCGTACAATTAAATGAAGGACAAGATTTAAGACAATTAGCAAATATAAGATACTTACAATACACAAGGGTTGCATGGGAGAGGCCGAAGAATAGAGAAATTGTTAGGTGCTTTAGATGTCAAAGATTTGGTCATACAAAAAATTATTGTGCTAATGTGGTTCGCTGTTTAATATGTAGTGATGTGCACGATTCTGAGATATGTATATCGAAGGGCAAATCAAATATAGAGGGAGCATCGCCTGTTATAAAATGTGTAAATTGTGGCTCTGAGAACCATATAGCTAGCTATAAGGAATGTGAAGTGTACTTGAGATACAAGGAGAGAAGGGATAAGCTAGGTCATGGGTGTGAAGATTCGGAGAGTGCAAGGAAGGGAGTGGTTCCTGGTGGGTTGAGTGAGCAAATTATATGCCACAGTGTTGAAGTCAGCCCCACAGAATAACTGCAGAGATATAGGACGGGATTGTATATCTGACTTTGTATCTTAAAATTGGTAACGCGAATGAGAAGGCGATGGCGTACTTAGGGTTTGTTGGATCTTTATGTGCTCTGTGATGAGTGAACTGAAAGTACTAGCTCTGAACGTCAACTTTTTGGTGTCTCATGAAAGAAGGCTCTCACTTTACTACATGCTTAAAGAAAACGATATTGATATTGCGCTGATCTCTGAAACAAGATTAAAGCGCTTTCATAAAGTGGGAATTAAAGGATATATTTCAATAAGAAACGATTTCGGAAGAAGAACTGGTATATTAATAAAAGATAAATTTCAGTTTAATGAAGAAAGAAAGAGTTCGATATCAATGGATATTTGTCTTATATGTTTGAAACTAAATGACGAATTTAATAACTCAAAAAAAATTTTAATTGGTAGTGTATATGTTCCACTGAATGTTGGTTGGCCAATAATAGTTGATTTAAGTGATTTGTTTAACTTTAGTAAAAAATTTAATGGTTTGATTCTGTTTCTATAAATTCAAGGCATTTACAATGGGGTGACACAATAACGAATTAAAATGGCGCAAGTTTTTATGAATGGTTCTCTGATGAAATCTATCTACATGCCGATTTATATTATACAGATGGCTCAACTTTTCCGAGGTCATCGTCTAAGCTCGACTATTTCCTCCTTTCCTCTACTTTAAGCGTAACTGAAGAAGGTTGTAAAACTCTATCATCACCATCTGATCATTTTGCAATCAAAATACATATTAAACTTAGTACATATAAAGTGCAGGAAGTTCTTAAACCTATTTCTTACTCTTTTGATGAAACCAACTGGGAAAACTTCAGAAATGATTTAGCCTACAAACTTGAAAGTGTATGTGCAGCAAAAGATAGAATCATTAATAAGAGTGAAATAGATAACCGTGTTGCGGAAATTGAAGAGGCTATTCTTGACACAATGGCTTTACATTCACAACGTAATACGAGGAGTAACGGAAAGTATCAAGGGATATCAGAGGAAACTTGGAAAATGTTCAAATTACGAAATAATTGGCTTAGAAGGAGAAAAAGAATTTATCATGCCTATTTAAATAATATAAGCGAGGAGTATAAAAGAGTAACAGCTAGTTTAAACTGTTTAAATAAAATAATAAAGGATAGGGTGAGAATAGAATTAAATAAAGCTTTTCAAATAAGGTTATCCAAAATTAAGCCTTCTTCCTCTTGTTTTAAAGAAATGGACAAAATATTTGGCCCCAAATATTTCCAGGTTGATATTTTCAAAGATACTTATATAACGGAAGCACAACACTCAATTCTATAACGGATAAATTAATGGCATTCAAAAATCAATTTTCGGAAATTTTTAAAAATAAAATTCCTGCTTCTAACACTCAATTTGCTGAAGATGTTAATCAATCAGTGAATACTTTGGACCTTATAACAACGCCTAACATTACAAATGTTAGTTCTATCAACACTGCTTATAATCCAAGTGATCTGGATATTTTTACTAATATTGAAGAAATAAGTAGCATTAGATTGGAGCTTAACACGAAAAAATCTTCTAGTTTTGACAAAATTTCAAATTATGTTTTAAGGAAATGCCCTTGTGAAATTGACAAAATTTTAACAATTATTTTTAACCATTGCTTAAACAATGGATATTTTCCCAAAACATGGAAGAAAGCCAAATTAATCCCTATACCAAAAACAAATAGTGCAAATGGCATCATAGAGTTTAGACCTATTTCTCTTTTATCAAATGTCGGTAAGCTTTTTGAAAGAAATATTTTAAGAAGATTTAATCAATTTTATGAACAAAAAAATGCAATAAAAAAAAATCAGTTTGGTTTTAAAAAAGGTAACTCAACCAATCACGCAATTCTATTGTTATCAAATTTTGTTACAAATAACCTAAGGGATAAAAAATGTACAATTGCACTAGAACTGGATTTATCAAAAGCTTTTGATTCAGTCTGGCATGATGGATTAATATACAAAATGATGTGTTTAAATTTTCCAGACTGGATAACAAAATTAATAAGAAACTATTTGTCAGACAGGGAAACAGTAGTGTCCTTATCAGGAGATGTGTCTGAACCTTTTAAAGTTGAAACAGGAGTGCCACAGGGATCAGTTATGGGACCCAAACTTTTTAACTTTTTCACTCATGATTTTCCATTTTGTGAGCCAAACATACATGGTTGTGGTGCAGTCTTACTTGCAGATGATACAATAATACTTACATGTGATAAAAAATCTTACGATGCCATTGATAAGCTTAAAAGAGAGATCCCTAAGTTAACTGAATATTATAATAGATGGAACTTAAAACTAAATCATAATAAATGTAATTTAATAAGCTTTAGAAATGCGAGTGGTAGAGGGCATCATCTAGCAGTTACGCAAAGTAAATCACTATCACTGAAAATAAACAATACAGATATTCCAATTAAAACAAGTATCAAATATCTCGGAGTTGACTTTAGCAATAAATTTTTATTTAATCCTCATGCTAGAAGGGTTATTAAGAAAGCAAAAGCTGTAACTGCGAAATTAAAACCTCTGCTATCGTCATCCTATGTTCACTCTCCTACTAAATGCTTAATGTATAAAAGCCTCATAAGACCTATACTAAGTTATGCTTCGTAGAATTGGCTTCAAATATCGCCAACAACTGCAAAAGAAATGGAAATTGCCGAGAGAAAAATTCTAAGATATTGCACAGGAAAACATAGAAGGCAAAATAAAAAGTTCTTTCACAATAAAATTCTCTATGAAAAGGCTAAATGTAAGCCTCTAATGATTACAATAGTCAACAACTCGTTCAAAATGCTTAGTAAGATAGAAACGCATCCAAATCAACGATCAGTGAAATATTTGACCATCAACACAATATTGCCATACAAGATATTTACTATATTTCTCCTCTTAATATTACGAATGAAAGATCAGCTTATTTATTCCAGGAAAATTCTGAAAATATTTCACTTCCTTTTTATGAAAAAGCTTTAAATAATCAACATAGAGGATAACAGATTGAAGAGAGTCTTCGAAGGAAGGTTCGAAGGAAGGAAGGAAGGAGTCTTCGAAGACGTAAGGAAGGTTTTAGTTTTATTCGACAAACTTGGGTGTGCTTTGGCAGGCTCTTGTATTCTCTTGCGAAGTCTGATATACAATACTTATACTACATGATTTAAAATTGTTAAATATTAGTAAAAAATAATTAAAAATATAAATACAATGTGTGTATATATATATATTATATATATATATATATATATATATATATATGTATAAACTAATCATAGCTTCATAAAATAAATATAATTAGCTTTAAGTAGGTCAGTTTTAGCTTAAGTAGATTTAGTTTTAGGTTAAGTAGATTTAGTTATAATATATTTTAATAATTGTAAATATGCCGGGAGCAAGTATATACTATTATATGATGCAATCATTAGTGCTACTTAATTTAAAATATTTTATGTCACATTATCTATAAGAAATGTCACATTTTTTAATTACTAATTTTTTAATTACTGTTAGGCAAGACATATAAATTAGTCAGCCATTGTATATATTTGATTATGTTATAATTAATTGTCATATTTGTGTTTATTACAAAGCCTTTAAATAAAAAAAAAAAAAAAAAAAAAAAAATTCTTATGATACAATAAGTGAGCGATATCATACCTTACTGTACTAATTAATTAAGTAAATGAAAAAAAAACAAGAAAAACAATTTATGCAACAGTAAATGGATGCTGTGCATAAATATTTGAATTACGTCATAATAATTAAAAAAAATTAATTGTCTATTATTAAATTGTAAAAGTATTGTGTGTTTAAAAGTGTTTTTGGAAGTAGAAGTGGAATAAAGATGACTAATATTGTTGAATAAAATACAACATCTATAGATCGGCTAATTTTTTCCATACTCAGTACTATGTTTGTATTCCATCAAAAATTTAGCGTATCTTGTTTGTCTAGTGCTTTTATTAATTCTAAATTTCATTGAAAGATATTCTATAAGAGAAGATTCTATATTTCTTTGAAAAGGTTCTAATGTCATTTCAAAATAATTGACTGCAGGTGGGAAAGTAAACACATTTAAAGAATTAAGTTTTATAGTACAGCTTGGAGGATTAATAAAATTAAAAAACTATTTGATCTCTTGATGTAAACAAAAGAATATTTTTTTGAACAGACTCAATTCTGTTGGAGTGAACTTAAAATACTGGATTCCACAACATATTTTCTTAAACTAGAATAGATGGGAAGAAGGAACAATACAAGTTTTTGTCACTGCTATCTTATTAAATCTTTTAGCTTTTCTCTTAATAAATCTTAACATTTTATTTGTTTTAGATTGAAAGGTCATAGTGAAGATTATAGTTGAGTTTGCTATTAGGAAGAATTCCGAGAACAGTAATGCTAGTAATCCTTTCAAGTGTAACATTATCGATCTTGTAGTCGTGTGCTAAAGACGATCTTTTACGAGTAATGTTCAAGTTTACTTGCTGTGACAATCCCAGTGCGGTATATCGCCAAAATATTTAGACAGATCAGAAATAAGTATAGTAGCGAGTGGTCCTCAATTGCTAACATGAGGTACGCCTGAGGTAACCTTGATCGTTTTGGATAATATACTCTGATTGAGCTTTTAAGTTATTTTCGCGGGAATTGTTCATTGTTATTTTGCTTATTTTATTTATTTTAATGTAAATAAATAAACATACCGGGTTCACCGCGTATATATAAAAACACCGCAATTGATACGACGATGTAGCGACGATGACGATGTTTTTTTTTTTATTTTATATTTATTTCTTTTTTTCATTTCTTAAATTGTAATTCGAAAGTACATTATTACTATTGCGGTTTATTTTTTCCCGACAAGTTATTTTGACCGTTTTGGTAATTTACATATTTTGTTGTTGATGGCAAACTATACTAACTATGTCCATTCTTTTGCTTGTGGTTGTAGTTTTTAGGTTCTACAGACAACAATTTTTCAAAAATTTTTTGATATGATGGCTATATTTCGATAGTTTCTGCAGATGCTCTATGATCTTTCTTTTAGATAGGAGTTAAATGATAGGATTTCCAAACTTAGAAGAAAAAACATTCGAAATCGACTTAATAAAAATAAATTGAAATGGTGCAACTAAATAATGAGCACATTCATATAAGAAAATTGAAGGGATTAGGTCTGGATCAGGACCTTTTTTGTATCAAGCCTCGTAATAGCTTCAAAAATATCACTTTGAGGCAGATATGGGTTTGTAATTAATAAATTTGCGATATTGAAATCTGAATTTGGAGGAATAGTCAATGATGCTTTCGGCCGATGTATTTGTTGAAAACTGGCAGCAAAGAAGTTATTGATTGCTTTAGACCAAGACAAAAATATATTGTCTCTGGATATAGATTTGGGATAGTCAAATGTTGTTTTGTGTTAACAAAATCGAAAAACTTTTTAGGATGACTAACAATTCTATTGTCGATATCAGTGACATAGTTTTTGTATTATATATGCGCTTTTTGTTTAGATTATAATTTTTGGAACAAACACATTTATACTTTGAGAGGCTTTAAAGTAAAAGAACGAAATAAGTGAATTAATATCCTTATGAGCTAAAAATTCGTCCCACTCGATAATTGACAAAGCATAATTCATGCTTTGATAGTCTACATTACGGAAATCATGTATCATTTCATTATTGCAAGATTTGGGCAAGAGTGAGATTGAAATGGTGAACTAGAAAATGATTGAGTTACGATGATGTGTTAGTAAAGAGATTGTCTACATCATCTGCGAACTTTACCATCACTCTGTCATATGCATTCGAAAATACAAAATCGAACCACTTATTATTGTTAATTTGTTATAATAATTATTATTGTTTGTTAATAATAATTTGTTGAAGGTCGGTTACCATAGCACTAATAATCCCCAAATAAATTTGTTTTTGAAAGCTTTTAACAAGTTATCAGAACCATCCGCAATAAAAGAAATAGAAATAGAATTTGATTGAAATCGCCAAAATCGAAAATCGAGTCATGGCTATAGGAGAAAATTAGTACAAACAAAGGTGTACGAAAGAGAGAACTCGTCGGGGGCCAATACTGATTAAACCGGCCCAAGGCAAATTTTTTGCCGAAGGACTAAGCATGATCAGCAGAGAAGTTTACCCTAACAGCACGAGGACAGAGGTTAGATGGGTTCGTAAGACGCGGTTCGGAAAAGTCCTAATGGTACTAGGCACCGGAACGAGAGATAAAGCTGGATTGGGTGACTCTTTCAAAGCTATATTAAGGGAAAATGCAAACTTGTGCAGCTATGAATCAAAGGAGACGGTGGCGATTAGAGATGTAGATGATTTCACCACCACGAAGGAGGTAAGTAAGGCCATAAAACGAATTTTGGGCGATTGGGAAACGAATTTCACAGCTGCAGTAGGCGGCTCTAATCAATAGGTAGGGGGTAGGGAGCTATGTAGGGTGCTCATAAAATAGCAATAGCGACCATCGAGACACCCAGTGCGCAAGTGTGATTTTTCAGTTGCAGAATGCAACCAAGTACAGTTCAGTTGCAGGGGACTGGAGACATTATAGGCGTTTAGACATTGTAGGCGATAAGCTGGAGACATTATAGGCGTTCAAATTTCCTGAATACCTCATGCAAGTTATTGGGGACAACCCGCGGGTCCGAACCCTCGTGCATGGAACAGAGCGCGGTCAGCGCTCCGCGACAGTCATGGTAGGGGCAGCTTTAGCGTCAATTCTAGAACCTTACCGCTGCAATTTGGCATATGATTCACAAGTGCCTGCGGATGGATGACAAGTAGGAAGCAATGGTGGCAAACTTGAGCTGAATCATGGTTAATATTAACGGACCTAGATCAAGTAAACAACGATTCTTGATCTAAATCCGTACCCGTACCATTGATAATAAACCCGTACCATGGGGAAATGGCAGAAACTCTGGGACAGCAAGCTTAAGGGACCCTGGACCACCCGGTTTTTCCCTTAGATAAAGAAGTGGGTTGGTCGAAAACATGGGGAGGTAAACTACTAGCTCACGCAGTTAATAAGCCGACAAGGATGCTTGGAGAAGTATCCTCATAAGGTGGAACGAGTTAAGATACCTGAGTGTTTCTATTGTGGTAGAGTTTGGAGTGATGAAGAACACGTGATCTTCCATTGCGGTCGGTGGGCGGATGAAGAGCTGCAGTTGAACAGGTGCTCGGACCTTTGTCACCAGATAATATGCTACATGCTTGAAGCAGAATAAAACTGGCGTTTGGTTGCGCAGTTCGTGCAAAACATGCTTTGCACCAAGAATCAAAAGGCGGAGGTGGAGGATCAGCGAGGACGTTTGTGAGCCCTGTAGCTATGCAATAAGGCCCAACCTGAAGCAATGTGCAAAACTGTACCGGGCTGGCCTCCTTATAATTAAGGTGGGGGCATTAGCCGGCGGATCATCTGATCGGGGGGAGGTCGGTACTTTGTGCGAAAATGCATTTCCTCTCGAATTATTCGCAGTCTTAGAAAAAATTTTGATAATATTTTATCCCATTCAAAGATTTTTCTACATTAATTGTGCTTTCCGAAATATGGATTTACATTTAGGAGCAGAATAATTACAATGTAGATTGCTATAACTTCTACTCTAATTGTAAAGATACTTCTGGTGGTGTCACGCAAAACGGTTTACTGTGTCATTGTATCTCAATTTCCTTAAGTACTGCGGACACAGTTAAAATAAATTGCAAAATTGAAAACAGTACTTTTTAAATTTTTTGTGTATATAGACTTAATAATGTGAATATCGATTATTTTTATGATTTTAAAATGTGAAAATAAGAATAATATTATTGTAATCGAAGATATGAACATAGATGCATTAAAACAATCACAAGTAAATAATAATTATTTATTAATGATGTCATCACAAATTTATATGCTCTTATTGAATGTCCGACTTCTATTTCTTATTATAGTAGTATATGTATAGACCCAATTTTTTTAAGGACATATGATAGGAATTTTAATATGGAATAATATGGAGAGGATATATGATAGGAATTTTAATAATAGGAATTTAAGTGATCACAACATATGTTTAAAATTTCAGAATTTAATATTTTCTAATGACAAATATAGTGCAAATAGATTTTGTCTTAACAAAATTGTCAGAGATTCTTTAGTGAGTAAGTTGCAAAGAGTATATGGTGAACCAAACCCATCCTTTGATAATGATGTTTTTGTATATATATTTGTTAACCATATAGGTAGTTGTTCATTTCAAGTTTCTAATACTACTAAAAATACATCAAATAATCTACAAAATATTAAATCTTGCGGGATTTATATTAACAATATAGTGGCGGTTGCCATTATAAAAGTGATCTCAGGTATCAGTTGAACTAATTTGAAATAAAAACGAATATTTTAATTTAAATAAAAATGCTAAAAATTAACTAATTTACTGTAATTATTTAACTAGTTCAATATTAGCAACATTTTAACTTATTTAATAAAAATGCACAATTACTTAGGAAACCATTTATTGAAATAATAAAAACAAATTAAGTAATTAAGAGGGCCTACTATAACTTTTCTGTAATTTTAATAAACTTTTACCAAGAAAAAGAAAAATAATAATAAAATAAACAATAAAAAATATTATTAACAAGTATTACTTATATTCACATCAAATATTCTACAAAATAATAAAACTTGTGCGATTAAAAATATAGAGGCGGTCACCATTTTAAAAGTGATCTCACATATCAGTTGATATTAAATAATAATTAAATAAATAGTAAATTAATAATATAAATAATAATTAAATATAAAATAATAATTAAATAAAAAAAAAATAATAATAATAAATTAAAAATATCAAATAATTTTATCATTTGAAAATAATAAATTGAAATTAATTAAAAGGCAAAGTACTATCAAAAAAATTATATTTCGTACCCGTATTTTATGGAAGAAAATAAAAACGCCCACGGAGTAGAATTTCACTAGAAGCTTCTAATCCCAAAAAATCTTAATCTGCAAAATCTTAAAAATCTTAATTGCAAAACAATTAAGCTGCAGCTATGTAAAGTACATTTACTTAAGCTAAATTTGATGAAAAAATCGTAAAATCAGTGGAAATTGTAAAACATAAAGTCCAATTAGAAGTGAATACAGTGCTGAACGATAAATTGTCTGTGCTGTGTGTAATAGCTGTGTCTGATTGTCTAAAAGGTATCATTGAAAAAATACAAAGTGAAAATACTGCTATGCGTGAAGATATAAAATAAATAAAAAGAAATGAAAATAAATTAATGGCAAGAATTGAACGGATAGACAAAATTTCCCGGCGCTCTAATATAGATGTGGTAGTCTTAAGACGGTTGACTCTAAGGTTGCAAAATCTATGTTTATAGAACTTTGTAGTAATGGTCTCAAAATTAATGAAAATATGTACTAAAGTCGTGAAACTCAAAGCTGGAAAACAATTTATGATAGAGTTGAACTCAGCACACCATGTAAATGATATTTTATACAAAAGTGGTAGTCTAAAAAACAACGGTGTATATGTACAAAGAGATTTTACTACAGAAGAATGATCAATTCAAGGAGACAACTCTGCATATAAATAATAAACCTTGTCGTTGGATTAAAGGAAATATTGTGTGCAAGATCAGGGAGGATAAATCATTTATTGAAGAGTTTATGAATAAATCAGGGAACAAAAATGTAAATGTAAAATTTTTTTCTGCAACTGCAACAACTAGTTATCTTAATCAAGAGCATCAACAAGAGCTACAACACCAACAACATAATATGTTTATGTCATCATAACAATTAGATGTCTGTCAGGTTATTTCTTATAATCAATGTAATTTAAATAATAAAAATATATTTAAGAATTTTGTCTCATTTATAAATAAATATGATATCTTTTTTCTCTTTGAAACTCATGTAAGTAATGATGGACGTACTGTTTTTGAAAGTTATTTTATGCAATATAGTCATATTGGATAGATGCGGAGCTCATAATTTTTGTCGTGTGGTGGCTGGTGGTAGTGGCTGGTGGTTTATAAATAAATATGATATCTTTTTTCTCTTTGAAACTCATGTAAGTAATGATGGACGTACTATATTTGAAAGTTATTTTATACAATAAAGTCATATTGGATAGATGCGGAGCTCATAATTTTTGTCGTGTGGTGGCTGCTTGTTTGGTTTTAAAAAAAGCATAGAGAATAAATTTTCATTAGAATTTAAAAATGTCGGTAACAATATTACCTTGACAGCTATATTCGACAACCTTAAAATATGTTTCATACCTAAATAATTAAATTGCAATAGTTGGTCCCAAGACTTTGAAGAATTTTCTTTTTTTCTTTTTTTTTGCAACTGTAGCTGGGAATCATCGAAAGACATTATAGAGGAGTGAAAACGAGCACGAGTCCTCTATAAGTGTGTGGGACTTTAACACACTAAACACCATCTCCATTTTTTGACCAAATAATAGGTTATACAACCTTTAGTACTACCGCCTGGTCAGAGGAAGTTGAGTTAGGGAATGAAAATACATTTCAAATTGGCAAGCATTTTGTGAACAAAATTATTAATATTCACCTTAAATCTTTACACATTCTAAATATAACCATCACTAATTTTGGGGAACATATGTGGTGAAGAT
Organism: Poecilobothrus nobilitatus; assembly: GCA_947095535.1. Classification (NCBI taxonomy): domain Eukaryota; kingdom Metazoa; phylum Arthropoda; class Insecta; order Diptera; family Dolichopodidae; genus Poecilobothrus; species Poecilobothrus nobilitatus. The sequence goes on from OX352772.1 coordinate 146,057,437, forward strand.
GGTTCCACATTCTCGATTTTCGTACCACAAACGAATTTCCACAAGCCGAATTATGCAATATTGGGAATTTGAACAACATAGGGGTAGGCAGTAGAAGCTCTCCTTGTTTCTCTTGGAAATGCTTTGATAGGAGAAATCAAACTTTTAATCTCGTTAGAAAAAGAACCCACCCCTATAAGGTATCTATAAAACAGGTTAAGTGTTCCTCTTAGGTGCCTGAGATCGAGTGGAGAGAGCGTAGAGGTTACATAAGGATCGTTTATTAGACGAATTTCTCTATTTTGCACTTTATCGAGAAATCCCAGTGTCGTTTCGGAGGCCCAAATATGTGCATTGTACTTCATATTTGGTGTTATATATGTTTATAGATATTAAGTAGATCAGAAAATGGAATGATGGCTTTACAACGATGCAGGAAACCCATACACCTAGCTGCATCTTTAGCTATATCAAAAATATGATTGGACTAACTTAATTTTTGATTTAACTCCATGCCCAAGATGTTGAGTTCATCAACATGTTGCAAAACCTCCCCTTGAAAAGTTAAAGTTGGGATCGAAGTGCTTCTTTTCTGAGAGACTAAACAGCACTGAGTTTTCTTAGAGTTAAAACCGACTCTGCTGATTTAGCCCCAATTTCAAATTTTGTCAAAATTGAGATTTAGTTCAAGTGAACCAAAATATTTACGGGCGCTGTCTTCGTAAGAAGCAACAAGCGTGCACAACTTTAGATTGGATCTGCATCTGCAAAACTATAGATTGGAATGGAGGTTAAACTTAAAAGATCGTTTATATATATTAGGAAAAGTGTCGGGGAGAGAACAGATCCTTGGAGGACACCAGTATTATTTGTGAATTGATCTAAAGAGTAACCATCGACCAGGACACGAATCTCCAATCCATTTTACAAATACACTGCCGAGGCCAATTGCTCTACATTTAGCAGTTAAAGCATCATGCGAGACTCGGTCAAAAGTTTTAGAATATACAAAGCGACAACATCATACGCCCTCGAATGCTGGAGGCTGGTGTTGAACCTTTCGCAGAAGCATGTCATGAGATTACCTGTTGGCGGATGGGTTTGAAACCCATATTGACGATCATGAATTAATCCTTTGTTATGTAGATATTTCAGAATTAAATTTTCTATTTATTTAATAATAGAATATTCATTAAATTTTCCATTATTTTGGAAAGGACCAAAGTGATAGCAATAGAGCGGCAGTGCGAGGGATCGTTTTCTTCCCCTTTTTTGGATATGGGATTTATGTGCGCTGTCTTCCACTGGGTCTGATATCTACCCGTAGACAGGGGTAAATGGAAGAGATTGCGCCATGGTTTCGCAATAGTATTTTTTAGAACTGTGGCAGTAATGTTGACTGACTTGACAATAATGGAACGGCTGATTGTTTTGCATCCAAATTCTTAAGAGGTTTAAGAACTGCACGAGTTCTAAAGGAAATTCTACCTAAGGAGCAGTTAACCTCGGGAAGAATGCATGGTCTTTGTGTTGACTGGCGCAACGATGAGTTGAAGGCAAAATTTGTGGCAAATAAATCTGCATTTCTTTGGGATCGGATACAATTTCGTCGTTGTTATCAATCAGAGGCGGGAACGCCAAACCGCCACTTTTACCATTAAGGCTCTTAGCAAAGGTCCAAAAGTATTTGCTATTTTTGGGAAGATGCAAAAGTTGCTTTCTCAATCGTCTTCTCAATTGTGCAAGAAGTTTTGCTTATTGATAACTCTCCTACACCAGTTTCTAATCTCGATATAACTCGCACTATATTATTCATTTAAACCTTCCCAGTTAGCATGGCTATAACGCCATAATATTTTTTTTGGGACAGGCCTTTCACTGGTATGGGTGCCAAGCTCGAAGCTAATATTAATCAAACAGTGGTCGGAACAACTGAGGTGAGCTAACTGAGACAATATAAGGTGTAGTCAGCAACAGGTCCACGAGATGGACAACGTGGTCTACACGGTCAAGAATTCTAGTGGGATTTTGAAGAAGTCGAGTAAGATGGAATAATGAAGCGAAAAGCTCAATTTGTTTCCCAATTAAGATTTGACTGAGAGAATTCAAATCACATAATGCTAATATTGCTGGTTTTACTGAATTAAGGTGGCCTTGGACGGCAAGAAAATTCGACTGGAAACTATATAAATAATATAATCGAAAAAAAAAAAATTCAAAAACCAAAAGATTCAAGTATTTAAAGAATTTGACAAACGAAGGGTAAATTAAAAAATTAAGCAAAGTTAATTCAATTTTAATATTGAGTGCAGTGATCAATAAATAATCAATAATTAGCACTTAATTACCAATTAATTAATATTAAAAGATAAACAATCAATATTAATAATTATATGTAGATGATCTTTAATTTTCTTTAAATAAACCTATTGACATTCCACCATAATATAGTACTTTTAAAAATTTCAAGACGGTACTTTTAACTAAAAAATGAATTACTCAGTTAAACATATAGAAAGGATTTTAAATACATTGTTTTGAGTGAAATATATAACAATATAAATGCTATTAGGCTTCAAATTCAGAAATATGCAATTGATATGCACATCAAAAGAATTAATGAAAATGAAAATATCCAAACTTTTAAAGATCGTATTTCAATGTTATATTACGATTGTGAATATGAAGATGTATATGATAAAATTATATCTAAAGAAATTTTAAACTATCATCGATATCATTTTTAGTTTTATTGTTATGTACTTGAATTTATAACATTAACTTATTTTCTTTCACATATACAAGAACTTTTCTAAAAAATGTTTAAATAGTTTAGTATTATATTAAATACATTTTTAAGTACATTAAGTTAAATAAATTACATTAGTACGTAATTAACACTAAGTTAAAATTGAGGATCAAAATAAAACTATACATCACTAGCATAAAGCCTCTAGTACAAAGTTCAATTGTGAAATTTGATAAAATAAAATTTGATTTGGTTAATTAGGTAGTAAATAAAACATAATTATTATTTTTATTATCATTATAAATATTATTATTATTATTATTATTAATATTACCATCAACTTTATTATTACTATTACTTTATAACACAAACAACGAAGCACAGTTTTTTAGTTTAAAAAAAAAAGAGTTCAAATTATTATGTAATTATTTTATTTTTTATTTTAACTATTATTATTCATTGCTTTGAATTTATTTATTTATTTATCTATTACTTTATTCAAGTATTTACATATTACATTTAGTTAATTATATTTAATCTAAAATTAATATTAAAGTTATACAAAGCAAAATTTATTTTATTAAAAAAAAAAAAAAAATGTATATTTACTTATATTTAATATTTCACAAAATTTTTACAACAAAAATAGTAAAGTACAAATAAGGAATTATTTGGAATAGTGATTTTTTTATCACATCTTTATATTTTTTATAATTTTGTATTGATTCAGATTTTTCAACATTCTATTAATCGGCTCGTATTTGCCGTAATTAGTCCTATGATATCTGACCTGAAACGTGTTCGTGTGTTGATTGAGTTAATTAATATGTTGTTAGTGTAGTGTGAATCTATATAGTTATGAAATACCTGAGTAATAAAAACAATATCCGTGACTGTTCGTCTGCATTCTAAAGTATTCATGTCAAGTAATTTGAGACGATTGACATATGGAGGCAATATAAGCCCAGCCCAATTTAGGTTTCTTAAGGCGAACCTTAGAAAATTTCTTTGTATTGCTTCAATTCTAACAATATGTAGATGATAGTGTGGAGACCAGACCTGATTTGCATACTCCAGAATAGGACGAACTAAAGTCGTGTAAAGAGTATATGATTTTATAATATATGGCTCACTAAATTGTCAAGACCATCTTTTTACAAAACCTAGCATTGAGTTTACTTTATTAATGATCTTGTTAATATGTGTATTAAAAGTAAGTTTACAATCAGAAGTTACACCAAGATCATTAAATTCAGTGGCTCTTTTTATTATGTTGTTATTAAAAGTGTAATTATTTGTGATTAAGTTTAGGGAACGCGTAAATGAAATGACGGCACATTTATCAATGTTTAAAATAAGATTGTTACATTTACACCAGTTCATAAAGTTATTAAGATCTTTTTGGAAAGAGTCTGCATCATTCATTGAGCACACTTCTTTAAAGATTTTCATGTCGTTCGCGTAAATTTTTATGGAACTGTTCTGAATAATCTTAGTAACATCATTTATTGAGATAATAAAGAACAATGGTCCAAGATGACTACCCTGTGGTACTCCAGAATTAGCAACAAAAGATGCTGAAATTGCTGTTCTGAAAAGAACACTATAGCTACGGTTATTTAAGTATGAATCAATCCAGTTAATTAAGAAATAAGGAAAACCATATTTTTTTAATTTATAGAGTATTACACTATGAGGTAGAAGATCAAACGCTTTACTTAAGTCAGTGGAAACCATGTCAGTTTGGCGCCTTCCATTGTTTTCAAAATAGTTGAAGCTATTTCTGTAAGGTTAGTTACAGTTGATCTCTTTTTTACAAGTCCATGTTGATCATTCACTATAAATTCAGAACGATAATCATAAATTGCATCAAAGACCATACGCTCAAACACTTTCGGCAAACTAGAAAGTTTAGCAATGGACCTATAATTCACGACATTACTTTTTGAGTCTTTTTTATGAACTGGCCTTATGTACGATTCTTCCCATAACTTAGCGAACAGCCCAGAAGCAAAAGATTTATTAAAAAGAAGTGCTATATGATTAGATAGGGAATCGGCGCAACGCTCCCCCCATAATTTCTGGGAGGTTATCTGGTTCAGGAGCAGAGTTATCACCCAATTTAGTTAGATAAAGCTGTATCGCGGCTGGTGTAAAATTAATGTTTTGAAGAGGTAAACTTCCAAACATTAATTTCAACTTCTTGGAAAATCTTCCAAATGATTAAAATTAGATTCATCAATATCGAAAGAAGAAGTAGAATAACTAGCGGCGAAAAAATCTTTGAAATAGTTAGATATAACAATTGAATCGTTAGAATTCTGATCTTTGTAAGACATATAATTTGGATATTGAGCGGATTTACGTTTTGAATTTACAAGCTTCCAAAAAGATTTAGGATCTGAACGAAGTTGCGAAGCAATTTTACTAATGTAAGCTTCATTTTTAAGACTTAGTAAGGATTTGAATGCGGTAAATAAATTTAGAAAATTTGAATAAGAAATATTATTCTTCTTTTTTAAATATGCATTCCACGCTTTATTTTTTTTTGTTTCTAAGAGTTTTTAGTTCACCATCATACAATGGTGGGCTTGAATTGATATTTCTATCACGAACTCGAGTAACATACAAGTCAAATCCATGGTAAATTACTTCGTAAAATTTATCAATCTTATTATTTAAATCATTTATGTCTAGTACAGAATTAAAGTCAATTGAAAGAAAAAAATTGTTAAGCATTTAAAAATTAGTTTTGGAAAAATTAAATTTATATGAGATATTTAATGACGATTTATTTAAACAATTATAATGAAATTGAAATCTGAAAGGGGGTTACATTTACCCAGTCAGAAGTAAAAAGAAAGTCTAATTGTTAGTTTAATAGATTTTTAGTTGAAGAGACTTGTTGAAGTCCGCATGCAACTGTCTATAACTGTTGATTCGACATTAGAGGTTAAATTAGTCGGAATGTAAAAACATTCCTCGTCATGAAGTTGCCAATTAATATTTGGCAAATTAAGATCCCCACATGTTATGAGTTCGTCAAGGTCATTTAATTTATTATTCAAAGAATCAACAACTGAGCAGAAATCTTGGTAAACTTTTAGTAATTATATATAAAGGTAAAGGAATTAAAGTAATTAAAAGAATTTAAAATATTTAAAAATTTAAAATTAGCACGTCTAATTAAGTCAGGGTCAGCAATGTGAAAAACATATTTCAATTTCTATTTATTCTTTGTTTTTATTGCTATTTTTAAGTTTTCTTTTATGGTCAGAATAAACTTATAGGTACCTTTTATATATGTACATACCTACATACTTTTACTTTATTTTATAATATTTTTTTTTTATCGATAATTGCTTCATATTTTTAATTTTGCTTACCAAACGCTTCTTAAAATACTAATTCTACATCAAAACCTAATAACCTCAAACTGTGGATTATGAACAAAAACCCAAAATGGCAGAAAAGAGGTAATTTTGAGGCTCCTTTAAAAATACACGAGAATTTGATTCAGAAGTGTCATAACTACACTACTAATAGTCACATGCTAGATATTTAATATCTAATATTTAAGTTATAACGTAAAAATAAATTTCTGACTGAATCTGGATTTGGAACGTCAGTATACGTTTTGTGTTTATCAATTTCTTGTTTTTAACAACAACTTTCTTTATTCCCATGTCATGCTTCAAAATTGTCTTTAAAATTCAAAGTAATTTTTCGTTTGAAATTTTATTAAAGTTTTCTTTCTTACAACAAAAACTAGAAATAAAAACTTCATCCAAACCTGAAACAGGTTGAATAATTGTGATGATGTTTATTGGAAATTGATAACACAACTGAAATTTAAGCCGCAATATCACACTTTCAAAGTTAGCTTCCCGGAAACGAAAGTTTTGTATACAAATAACATGAAATTGTGTAACAAAGGAACTAAAATATCCACCTTTCAGTAATGAGGTAAAAATAAACAGCCAAATAATAGTAATTTAGATATAATTAAAAATAAAATAGAACATAATATCAATAATACCAAAAATAAACCAGCCAAAAAAAAAATAAAAACAGAAACACACACAACGAAACTAAACGTATTAATCAAAATAAACCAAATTAAATCAACCAAAAAAAACATAAATTTGACTCAATCACCAATTAAATTTCAGGCTATATTGACTTCTGCTAACTTTATTTCTAATTCACTAAATAAGTCAATATTTAATACGAGTTCCACCATAAAAGTTTCGGTTGTTAATTCAATTATAATTACTAATACTAAATTCAATTCAATTAATTCTACCAATTCGGTAATCAACATTTCTTTCATTAAACTTAAAAGTAAGAGAATCGAGTATTTGCAAAGAATTAGAAAAAGTAGCAATAATTTTTCTCGTTCCTTTAGCGACAAAAAAAATAACAGTGATATTAATCTTAATTTAGTTAATACATCATCTAGATTTCTTCTTCTTTTTCTTCTATAGTATTACAGTCCTTGATGGACCTGAACTTTCGCTATAATTCTCTTCCAGGCACTCTCTTCCAATTTCTTACTCCTCTTATATCATCTTCAACAGTGTCTAGCCATCTTTTTTTGGTCGCCTTCTATTATTCTGTTATTCTGTGATGCAGCATCTTTATAACATGTGCTATGCATTGTAAGCTTAGCGCTTTAATGAATATTAAGGTTCTATATCCAGTCAATTGTTCAAGCTCGAAATTATATCTTGACCTGTATGAACCATTTTCGTTTCTAACTGGTCCATATATTCTTCGAAATATTTTACGCTCAAATACTCCCAATTGTCTACAATCTGCAGTTTTAAGCGTCGATGTGTCACATCCGTATGTTACAGCCGGCTTGATTAATGTTTTGTATAATTTAAGCTTTAAAGTGTTTCTTGTAACATACTGCATTTCATCAGTTTAGAGTATGCATAGAAACATCTACTTGCTGTTTGTATTTCTTCCCGTATTGCCACAGCGTTGTCTTTACTGTTACTTTATACAACCCCGAGATACTTAAACTGATGCACAGCTTCGAACGTATAATCATTAATATTCAGATCTTGTGTTGGTTTATGTGATTTGTTTTTTACGAAGTATTTAGTTTTGGGTTCATTTATTATCAGTCCCACATTTCTAGCATCAGCTTCCAAACGTGTAAATGTTTCTTTCAATTCTCTTACATTTTTAGTAATTATTACAATATCATCAGCGAAAGCACATTTTTGTATTGATTTTATAAATATGGTTCCTTGAGGATTTATCTCGTTTATAACATAATGTAGAACTAGGTTAAATAGTAATGTTGATAGCGCATCTCCTAGCTTATCCACGATTCTATTCTGAAAGATTCTGCGAGCACCGCTTGAATTTTGACTCTTGCAGATGTATTTGTCAGGGTTAGACATGCTAATCTTGTTAACTTTTCTGCGATGCCAAGTATAACAAGAATACCACTAATTTTAGCTCTATCTATGCTATCGAAAACTTTCTGGAAATCTATGAACAGACAGTGTGTATCTTTTGAGTATTGATTACATTTTTCAAATGTAAAGCATTGGACCATAGTGGATCTCTTTGCTCTAAAACCACATTGATAATCGCTAATAATGGTTTCGGTTATTGTGTCAGTACGTAATATAATAATAAGTCAGTTGTAATATAGTATATTAGAGAATATTTTGTATGCTATATTGAGAAGTTATATTCCACGATAATTATTTCAATCTTTTTTGGTGCCCTTTTTATGTATTGCGATATTAACACTTTTTTGCCAGGTTTCCGGAATAATTTCTGTGCGCCATATGATTTTTATCAGGTCATGCAATTTCTTATAGAGTTCTACTTACTTACTTACTTATAGAGTTCGGCCGTATTTTACCAATTCAGATATTATAGTATCTTCTCCATTTGCTGCTCCATTTTTAAGTTTTCATTCAGAATTGGTTCTTGAATTTCATTGTGCTGTTCCTTACTTGTTACTTGTTCCTTGTTGTTCATTGAGTAGATGTCCTGCGTTATTTAAACATGCATTTAATTTTAGCTCGTAAGACTATATCTGTATTTTTAAGCAGTTTTTTTTGAATTTCTTAATATGCCTTTCATCATCTAGCTTTAAGAAATTAAAATTAACAAATAATAAAGGTAATTTTATTTATAATCTTACAATCTACTATTACAACTGTGGTGGTATGAGAGGTAAGCTAAAGAAATTATATGTTGATGCTAAGTCTTATAACTTCAGTGTGCTAGCTATACAGAAATGTGCCTAAACGATTCTGTCAAAAATGAAAAAATACTGGATAGTTATTTGGGTGATTTATAGAAAGGATAGGGAATATTTCTTTATGACTGGTCCCATAGAGGCGGCATATTACATGCAGTCAATAAAAACTTATCTGGTGGACCGTTAACCAGTAGGACTTCCATCTCTTTCTATCCCCAATTTGTTAAAGTAAACTTAGATAATAACTTTCTATACCTAGAAATTGTTTACTTTCCGCCCAATTCTGGCAATTCTTCATATTCTGAATTTTTCCATATATAACACGATGTTATATCCAATATGTATGAGGATGATTCAAATTTTATTTTGGCGATTTTAATCGTCCTGCACTGATTTTTAATGTAGACGATTCAGATAATTTGTTACTAACAGTTAGTTTTCATAACGACATTTACTTCGATATTATTAGTAAATTCTATAGTAACGGTTTACAACAAATTCAGTTATCGAATTAAAAACAACAAGTGGTTAAATCTTGTATTTTCAAATGCACATGATAGGGTGGTGGTAAAATTCGATAATACCACTTCTAACGCAATCATCTTCGAAATTTCCACTTCTATGCCACAGTTCGCCAAATCTTACAATAATAATATTTATATGACTTTCCAACGCTTATTTTAAAAGCTTTAATAATGCTTTATCTGTCATAAATTGGGACGAGCAGGTTTTACAACGGGATATAACCATAACAATCTTTATCTTTTACTTAAAAAAATTTTTATTTTTATTTTTTTTTTATTATGAGGCTGGATGGAAAACTCGAAAGTCACAAAAAGGAACTGCAAAGGAACTGAAAAGTCAGTTAAAGGTCAAATTGATTATTTTGAAATTTTCGTAAGATTTTTAACATTTCCTTACAAATTTTTTTCTCCTCTTTCGGGGAAGCCCTCATTGGCTACGCTGGCACTTTTTATTTTTGTTTTATGGTAAAGTATTTTTGGGTAGAATGATAAAAAAAATCAATTTTTCAAATAAAAATGTGAATTAAAATTTTATTTGATCAAAACCTTATTTTTTTCAGACTATTACGCCTTTTCTAGAATATCTAAAACAAAAACAGTGCGTACAGTATAAAAATAATATAGGATGTCTTTGAAAATTTATAATGTACAGCTGTTTCTAGAAAGTCTCGAGAAATTTTTGTTTTATACAAAAATTTTCCGTTTGAACTGCAGTGTCTCAGAAACGGTACTAACTAAGATGAATCAAATTATTTATTAAAGACAATACTAGGTCCCACAATGTTGTAAAAAATTGGTTGGTAGACCAAAATATAACAATTTAATTAAAATACTACAAAATGTTAGGAAAATTTCAAAATAATCAAGTTGACCTTTAAAATACCTCTTCGTCAAAAGTCATGTTTTATGAAATATAGGTGACGTCAATAGGTACTATATAGGTTATGTCAATATAGGTTACGTCAATATAGGTTATGTAAAATTTCAATGCAATTGGAAAATGTACATAAAGCAGTGGCAAAAGGTCTTTATTCCTCTTCAGTCCGATCTATTCTAGAATGCGGTAGCATTATTTGGGATTCAGCATTTCAAATACATTCCAATAGAATAGAATTCGTTCAAAAACAATTCTTTTTATTTGCTTTGAGAAATCAATATAATCCTACAGACTATTCAACATAATCAATATAATCCTACAGACAATTTTTGCAAGCTACTTTGTAAAACTAAATTCATTGACCATGTTAACCTTATTACGCAGGCAACTACTTTAATCCTCGTTTCCTTTTGACGTCTTAAAAAAATATTGACGTTTAGTTTTTAGTAATAAGGTAAGGAATAAACAATGCAGTTAGAAATACAAGAAACTTTTTTTAAAAGAAAAGAAACAAATTTTTAATAGAAAACATTCACAGAATAGAATATGGAAGAGATGATCCAATAATTTCAGATTTTTCTTTTCCGAATTTTTATTAAGTACCTATGGCGTAATTAAATATAATATTTTGGTGGTCTATATTATATGGTCCAAAAAATCGTCTATCCAAGTACGCGTCGTGGGTACTGACCGAAAATAATCACCTACTAGGTGATTAGGTAGTAAGGAAAAGGTAAACTGGGAATGCCTTTATGTATTTAATATTGACACCTTAGTTTCTACCGTAACCATCGGATTGGGATAAACCTGGACAGGATTCAAGATTTCATATGATTCGTTCCGATGATCAGCCTGGCTGCAGAACAGTCGCGAACGGAGTATTCGGAGTATCTGGCGATCCTCCGAAATATTTAACATTACTTTATTTATACGAATCTCTACATAGAGCGTACGTCCTTTTCCTTCGTACTCGTGGTTTTAAATATGGAATAAAATGAAAGATTCGTTAAAACGAGTTAGCCAGCACTTCCCCAAAATGCGCAAGCAAATTGCATGAGCACTGCTAAGGAAAGTCGCAATATTTAACCAAACATGGTACGCTAATTTCGCCTGTCGAAACAAATTTTTTTGATAAACGATCTACAAAATAATTGAGAGATTGAACTCTTTCAAACCGATCAATTATTAGAAGCTCAAAAGAGCTCTTTCGCATGAGTCAAAGCAGTAATAGACCAGGTTAAGCCAAAAGAAGGATAAATTCCAGGTTCATCAAAAGGCTTATGTCAAAAAGACAGAGATCCCAAGATGATCCACAGGTCAGTTCCAAAAAGGAAAGGTTCCTAGACAATACCTCAGACCTCATTTATTCTAAAATAAATTCATGAAGAGTTTGGGATGATTATTCCTTTTCAGATCACAGATACCTTAAGTTCAGTCTGGACGAAAGTCCTCCAATAAAATCAATCTATCGTAACCATAATCGAACTGATTAGAACTAATACAGCAAGTACTTAAAGTCAGAACTTCTCTCTACAACCCCTGAAATTCCTAAAAATATCTACGATTTAAATTACCGAGTAAACCTTTTTACAGAGACCTACATTAAGTCCTTAGAGCAATCATGTTTTATCAGTTAACCTAAGAGAAAACTTAAACCACCTTCGTGGAATGATGAAACCAAAGTTGTAAGGAAAAATAGTAGGAAGACTTTAAAAAGCTAAAAAAAGAAGGGAAATATAAGAGACGAACTACAATGGGCTATGAGTAGTTTCAAACCATTCAAGTCAGACCGGATAGTATTATGCCCGGTGAAATCCAGCAAACATAGGGTAGTAAATGCCCTGGCTTGGCTAAAAATAATTTCTTTGTTGTCTCAATTTGGGGCATATCCCACAAAAATTTTTGCAGTAGTGTTCATTCGTAAAGCCGGTAAAAGTGGTCAGGTCTATTCGATACTGCAATTCCCATCTTATTTATCACGATTGAAAGATCTTTGACTTGCAAAGGGTATGTTTACTCAATAGATATTGAAGGAGCCTTTAATAACGTCAATCAGGCAATAATTTTAAAAGTACTCATATACCTAAGAGCAGACGCTTTTGCCAAAAAGTTTGTAATTACAGCACTCAGCAGGGAGTGTTCTCTCCTCTTCTTTAGAATATGGTAGTAAATAAACTTTTTCAAATCCTGGAAGAGTTGGGCTGCATAACAATTGTCTATGCGGACGATATTGCTGTCATTTCAGTAGCAAGTTTTCAGATATTCTCAACCATGTTTTGCAGCTTGCACTAAACAAAAACACAACATGGGCTAAAGACGGTTGATTGCCAGTAAATCCACAGAAAATGTTGTATATTTATTTACAAAGAAATATACAGTTTAAAAATAACGCCACCCTCGTTAAGTTACTCTGATCTTGCTCCTAGAGTTACAGCAAAATTTCTTGGCCTAGCTCTTGGTGGGAATCTAAACTGAAAGACTAACACAACAGAAAGACTAAAAAAGGCCTCTTTGTCACTTTGCAGCTGCTAAAAGTGCATTGGTAGCAAATGGGAGATAGTGCCACATATAACTTACTGCATTTACATCAGTAATAAATTGGATGGCCAAATTGGTTCACTTAAAAAAGAAATTATAAATATTGGCGTTGAATCAGATGCTAGTTTGGATAGATTGTTTGATACTTTTACTATCATTCGAAACCCATATTTTCAAAAACGTAGAGAAAATTAACAAATACATCCGAATTTCATTAATAAAAAATCTAGTTGAAAAGAAATTAGCAAATTATTACTATTAAAAAACATTTTTCAGAGCATCATATTGTACGGATTTCCCGTATGACAAAATGCTAGCAAAAGTAATTTAGAATTTCTACAAAGAAAACAAAAAGCTATTTTGAAACTGGTATTTAATAAACCGTTGGCCTTCTACAAAAAGGTTACACGAGTTAGCGCATGTCAATACCATTTCGGAGGAGATTGAAAAATTAAATAAAGCATTCCAAAATAGTTGTAGATACGCAGAAAATCCGTTTATAAATGCGGTTTCAGATTAGCATATTAGCTTAGTTTTAGTTGCTGTAGGTTAGTTAACATTTTATATAATACACAGTCAATAAGGTTTTTCTTGCCATTTTCCTTGAAATCAATTTTTTTTTTTTAAAAAATATGTTTGTCAGCAGCTACATAGTTCTAAGTTAAAATAGATGTAAACATATGATTGTAAGCTCTTTAATGTATAAATTTGCAAATGTAAATTTAGTAAAATTAAGGTAAATAAATAAATAATGAAATAACAATAACAAATTTTGATACTTATAGATACAATCAAATGTATTTAAGTCAAAATTTCAAAGATGTCTGGACTCAAACGGATGAGCCATTTAACTACGGCACTGTTCAAAAAGCTTTCATATTTAGCTCAATTACTCCTAAAACTGAATAGTTAAGAAAATTGACTCAAGGTGCTGCATATTCAAACTCTATTAGATCTTTAGATAGCGTAAATCATGATTTATTCAACCCATAAGAGTGAATCATGTCATTTCTAAAGAAAATCTTGAAAATAATTCTTTACAAAATCAATTATTACAATGTAGTTCTGTGGATCCTTTACCATCTATATCACCATCAACAGTTTCAACAAAATATTATTAGCATCGACTTCAACGTAAACATCCACTTCTTCCACTATTTCTACATCTAAGTTATCAACTAAGAAAAATCGTTTTGTATTACTAATTGATAAGGATATTAGTACAGGGAATCAGTAAAGGATAAAAGCGATTGCGAATTTGCAGCTCTAAATTTGCAGTTTGAACTACTTTTAGTTATTTAGTTTCAGTAAGTTATTAAAAAATAAATTGAAATTAATCCATGTTAAAAGAGTAAATATGATTCCTAAGAACTAAACCTAAATATAAATCATTCAAAATAATGGTACCCTAATCCAAAATTTATGGAATAATTAATAATAAAAGATCGAAAAAAAGTACTATCATAAGTCATTCTAATTAATAACATAATAATATTCAAATAGGTATTCATAATTCTACATTAAGTATTTAAAGTATATTTTGATTATATCATCAAGTTTTATTTTTTTTTTGTTGTACCGTTTATTGTTTACAATTCACTTAAGAATTTAAGTTTTATGTAGCTAATCAAATTGTGTATTGAATAACATTTGTTTTTTAAGTCTTAAATTTATATTTTAATATTATGCATATACATTAATTAGTCATTAAGGAGTGGAAGCATATTTCATGTATTTTCTCAATATCAATGTTATTATGTCTGTTCTTTTTTGTTTTTTTTTTTAAATATGTACATACCTTGTTTTGGTAATTAAATAAAATAAAAGATAAAAGTTATTAAATTAAAGCTGAGGAGTTGGTGATTTTGAAAATTAAAAAATACATTGATACAACATTGATACATTATTCAAAACCTTGTAACGCTTAAACTGAGAAAGATATATAAAAGTTGGAATATTAGTGTGAAAGCCCATAACTTCAGCTAGCTGCCCAAACTTAAACGAATCTTCTATCGCATACAGGGGCAAAGGTGTATTTATTTCTTTAAAAAGTTATCGAAATTACTTTAAAAGCCGTTTTCTCGGACACCGTTAGAAGTAGACTCCCCCTCCAGAACAATTTTTGCTTGTTATGAATTTCTCTATCACCTCCTCTTCGTAACCTTTGAGGTGCGGACACCTTGTATATACCTCATCATTATTAATGCATTACTGACTGATCATATGATGATACCCCTATAACAAGATTATTAGAGAGATTATTTCAGTTTTTAAAAAACACCGAAAGTGTTATACTGTTAAAACTTAAAACATACCTAATCTTATTCTTAAAATACTTATTTAGGTTATTTTGATTACTATTAGATATTAGAAATTTGTATTGAAAGCTTTTTTATGGAATAACAAAAGCAATATAGAAAAAACTAAAGAGTTTTAAAAATATAATTTTAATAATAATAACTATACAAAAAATTAGGTTTGAAATTTTCAATAAGCACTCGTGCGGAAATATGTTAAGGAAGCTTAAGGAATGATATGGAAGGATATCAACTCACTAATCTCTATCTTTTATTTAAAAATGTTTGAAATTATAAATATTTTTGTATCTAAAATCCGTAAAAAAAAAACAACGGAGCAATGGTTAGATAGAGAATTTAGGACTTTGCGTAACCAGCGCAATGAAATTGAACACACAATATCGCACCAAGCTATAAGTTATTGAATACGTATAAGCTACTTGCAAATAAATTTTTCGAACTTGTCAACATAAAACGAAAAATATTTGGCTACCTAATTCAATGTTCAATACTTTTTCCTCTTGTCCAAAAACAATTTGTAACTTTTTTTCCGACAGTTGTCAAAAAATTTATCGTTAAAAGAACAATTCGACATCTCTGCTTCTCCTTTATTTAATAGCAGAAATTTGTTAATCGTAGATCTGTATCTTTCTTAAAGTGTCATTTTTGACGCTATTATGAGCCTTGACACAAAGAAGAGTGCTGGACTTGATCTAATCCATTAACTCTTTTTATATAACTGTGCTCATTATCTAACTACTCCTCTTCATTTCATTTTAAACAAATCGCTTTCGAATGGTGTTTTCTCACATGTGTGTGTCGTCTCATTTAACTCCGATCTACAAAAAAGATGAAAGATCATCATAGTAGAAAACTATCGAGGCATAACCATCCTATAAATTATTCCAAAATTATTCGAAAAAATTGTTGTCGGTAAAATTACTCCTGTAATAAATGCCAAACTTAATGAACAACAACACGGTTTCGGAAAAGGTTGTTCAACTCTAGTGAACCTTATATTATACATCGGAAATCCTGAATGAAATGGAGAAAGCATATGAAGTTGATGCATTTTACACTTATTTTAGCAAAGCCTTCGATGGTGTAGATCAGTACACTTTGCTAAACAAACTTACAACTTTTGGTATCTCGGATTCTTTTCTTGCATGTCGTAACTCTTATTTATCTGAAAAACCCCTAAAGGTTAAATTTCAAGGTATATTGGCCAATAAAATAGAGATAACTTTCTGGTGTACCACAAGGTAGCCATTTAGGGCCACTTTTGTTCAATATATTTATTTCTGATTTTTCAGAATATTCGGGTGCTATACCTCACATTGCGTTCACTGACGACCTACAAATATATCCAGTTGTAAACGATAGCTCAATCAAACTTATCGTCATTATATGATTAGTGCACAACCAACAAATAAGAAATGCAAGGTTATGAGTTTTACCCGTAAACGAGTGTACGACTACAAAGTTGATAATCTAATACTTGAAAGGATGTTTAGTATTACTGATCTCGGAATTCTTCTTGATAGTAAACTTAACTTTAATCTACACTGTGACCACTTATTTTCAAGAGCAAATAAAATGTTAGGTTTCATTAAGAGAAAAGCTAAACAATTTAGTGACTTAGCTGTGACAAAAACTCTATATTGTTCGCTAGTTCCTTCTATATTAGAATTCGGTAGCATTATATGGGATCCAGCTTTTCAGGTTCATTCTAAAAAAATTGAGTCAGTTCAAAAATAGTTTCTTCTTTTTGTATTAAGAAACCAATATAACCCTTCAGACTTTTTATATCTTCATAGCTAGAGGAATTAAATTCTTAAACATGCTGCCCTTGTTCTCACGTAGGCGAATATTTTTATCATCTTTTACTTTTGACATTCTGAAAAATAATATTGCTATTCAATCTCTTAATTACAAATTTAGATTCAATTATAGAGTTAGACAAACAAGATAAAATTAATTTTTAATGAAATATAAACACAGTACAAAATATGGATGAAATGAATCGATAAACAGATGATGCATTATATCATAAAGAAACTATACTATATAGAGAACTCACGTAGAACAAAAATATTAAGCATTTTTCTACGATTTTGAAACATCCCATTGGGATGTTGATATTTTAAGTATATAATTAAATAGTAAATACAATCGCACGAAACATCTAAATTTGCTTATAGTATTATACATTAGGTGGGATATTTTGTGTGACTATATTGTATACTATAGTAATAAAGTTAAGTAACAATACAAGAGAGAAAAGAAGTAGAAATAGAATGTAGTAGAAAATTATGCATGCTTTTAAATTTTTTTTTTGAATGAATGTTCGTATATATGTAAATATCTATTTTGTAAGAATATATTTTTATAAATTTTTTTATTTGAGCGGACTTTTTTTTTTGTTGTTATTTTTGTTTGGTATTAAAAATTTTAAGGGAACATATTTATTAAAGTGACATGGCTCAAAAGTCTTAGAATTTTTTTTTGATCCGATCCATACATTTGAAGATATATGTAGCTCGCTTATTTCGAGGTGTTACAAACGGAGGAGTAATTTTATTATACCCGATCCTATCGTACGGGTATAATAAAAGTTATTAAATTGAAGCTGAGTTATTAAATTGAAGGTGATTTTGAAAATTAAATAAAATTGATACATTAATAGCTGTTTTTTATGCCAAAATTACAGTTATTTTATAAAAACAGTGAAATATATCAATATATTTCGTAAAACCTTATAACTCTTCAACTGAGAAAGATAAATTTAATCTGACTCATGGCGCAGTGGTTAAGTCGCCAACCTTTCAATCGAAGGGTCTTGGGTTCAAACCCCGGTCAGGTCATAAATAAAAAATATGTAGTACTTTTATATCGTAATAATGTATATCGTATAATTAATATTAGTAATAATAACAATAATAATATTAATAATAATAATAATAATAGTAATAATAACAATAATTATAATAATAATAATAATAATAATAATAATAATAGTAATAGTAATAATAATAATAGCTACTATAGTGGAGCCATCTTTGGTAACATCATGCAAGTAAGGTGTTATATACTGCTGCATGTTGTAATTCACGGATGGCGCTGACTCTGTAGCAAAATAATAATAGTAATAATAATAATAATAATAGTAATAATAATAATAATAATAATAGTAATAATAATTATAATAGTAATAGTAATAAAACAATAATTATAATAATAATAATAATAATAATAGTAATAATAATAAAACAATAATAATAATAGTAAAATAATAGCTGCTACAGTAGAGCCATCTTTGGGTATATCATGCAAGTAAGGTGTAATATACTGCTGCACGTTGTAATCCACTGATGGCGCTAACTCTGTGGTAAAATAATAATAATAATAATAGTAATAATAATAATAATAACAATAATAATAGTACAATAATTAAATAGTATAATAAATAGTACAAATAATATAACAATAATAATAATAATAATAATTGTAATAGTAATAATAACAATAATTATAATAATAATAATAATAGTAATAATAATAATAGCTACTACAGTGGGGCTATCTTTGTTTATATCATGCAAGTAAGATGTTATATACTGCTGCACATTGTAATCCACTGATGTCGCTGACTCTGTAGTAAAATAATAATAATATTAATAAGAATATTAATACCAATAATAACAGCCGCTACAGTGACAGTGGGAGTTGCCTTCAGTAATTATCTCATGGAGTAATATATATACTACTACTACATGTTGTAACTGTTGTGACGGCTTTAGTCACTGTTAGCAAAATAATAATAATAGGCGGATTCATTGTTTCCTTACAGTCCCACTCCCAATTCAATGTTTCCGTATCCATGTTCCTAGCCTTTCCTATCCCTACTCTCTAGCCAATATACTGCGTTCGCAGGTAAGGGTTTCATCCCACTTTACTGGCTAAAGGGGGAGGCGGGTTTAGTCAGTAAGAATCTGACACTGCCATGGGGAAATTCTTGGTGTCTTTGGAAGATTCCCACCTCCCTTAGGAAAAAAAAAAATAAAGGTTGGAATATTAATGTGAAAGCCCATAACTTCAGCTAGCTGTCCATATGTCCGTCTGTTTACAAAACTTCTACACAGTTAAAGATAGAGAAAAAAAAATTTGAAGTATAGGTAGGTCTCATAAAAAAATTAATGTTGTAGAACAACCTTTTTTATGTAGCCCCAGCTATTACGCAGCTGCAGCCCCTCAAACTTTGAAAAAGTCCTATTTTTAAAATGATATATTGCGTATATCTCATGTTCTACTTAACAATTTTTTAATCTGAAAGCATCATTTGACTGGAATGTTTTTTATCTTTATAAATCAATATCAAAACAAAATTATACAATTTTTTACATAACGGTATATTTTTTTAAATAAATGGTTCAAAACCAAATTTTGCACAGTTTTTCTATCTTCATTACTCCGGCACGCCTTTAGATAGGGACTTGGAATTTTAAGGTATGAAAGAATTTTTAGAATTAGTATTTAGGTTTATAATTTTAAGTGTACAGTTATTAACATGTATTAATATATTTCCAGATAAAGTTATATTTCTTTTGTAAAATTATTGATTTGATATATTATTGTCAGCGTTTTTAATTACAATAGTTACAGCCCCTCAAAATTGCAAAAAAAGTCACATTTTTCTTCTAATCATATTTGCAAATTTTGGTGCACAATTCAAAACAGTTTTTTTATCTTTTGGAAATGTTCGTTTTCAAAAACTGTTGGTTCACATTCTGCCTTCGTAGAAAGTTCTGTTATTCTGAACATTTTTGAATGCTTGTTTGTTTAGATAATAAAATCTTGCATATTATACTACATCTTTTAAATTAGAAATATAATGGTTTATAATTTTAAGTGTACAGTTATTAACATGTATTAATATATTTCCAGATAAAGTTATATTTCTTTTGTAAAATGATTGATTTGATATATTATTGTCAGCGTTTTTAATTACAATAGTTTCTTCGTCAATTTGAATTAATTCTGTTAAATTGTTGTTTACAAGTTTACAATTTTGTTTGAATATACAATGTAAAAATAGAAATAGAAATGCATAGGCAAATAGTGCAAATAGGCACATATACATACATAAAAAATAAAAATTATGCATGCTTTTAAATTTTTTTTTTGAATGAATGTTCGTATATATGTAAATATCTATTTTGTAAGAATATATTTTTATAAATTTTTTTATTTGAGCGGACTTTTTTTTTTGTTGTTATTTTTGTTTGGTATTAAAAATTTTAAGGGAACATATTTATTAAAGTGCTTAAAAATGCAAAACTAAATTTATAAATGTATACTTATTATTTTTTTTTATATTTTCAATGGTCCAGCTATTTGAAATTTGTAGAAACTATGAATTGTCTTGGAGAATTGAATTTAGTTATTTTGTATATTTTTTTGTTTAATGTTTTTGTTATATATTTTTCTTTTCTGTTCTAACTTTTTTATTTTTTTCTGAATATTCTTTTCTAGAATCTATTAAAATACTAAAAATCAATTGATTTGATGAAAATCGAATCAAAAAACTTAAATTTAACACTATTGCTTGCTACATTTTAAGAAAATACATATTAAATTTTACACTGTGTTCTCAAGTGCGAAATTTTTATACTACATTCATCTCTTTCAAATAAAACGCTTTCAAATGAAAAATATTAGAAACATATATCACATTTACATATTTTCATTTTATGTACCTATGTGTATTACATTATACGTATGCATATTACAGTATGCATTGGTGGGTGTAGTAAATTTGGATAAACTGAAATTGAAGAAGTGGTCTAAAAATTTTGTTCTAGATGTACACTAGTACTAGATACTAGATGTTCTAGTACTCTATATAGTAAGTTTCTTTGTGATTATATTCAATAAAATCAATTACCTCTATTCTTCAACAATTTTCAGAAATACCTTTAAAAACACATTAACATCAACACTTTTTTAATTTACTGACCTGAGACAATTAATTCATAAATTTACTTTTCAAATGTGATATTATAATCTTTTTGTATTAATTTTCACAAAACAGTCATTGTGATTATATAATAATATTCATATATTCATAATTTTACATTAAGTATTTAAAGTATATTTTGATTTTGTCATCAAGTTCTATTTTTTTTTTAGTAGTATCGTTAATTATTTACATACATATCATAAGAATTATAAAATTTACTTAAGAACTTAAGTTTTATGTAGATAATCAAATTTAAATTTTGTATTGCATAACTTTTGTTTTTTAAGTCTTAAATATATATTTTAATATTATGCATATAAATTAGTCATTAAGAATTTCAATCATATTTTATGTATTCTTTCAATATCAATGTTATAATATCTGTTCTTTTTTGTCTTTTTTTTAAATATATACATAAATTGTTTTGGTAATTAAATAAAATAAAAAATAAAAGTTATTAAATTGAAGCTGAGTTATTAAATTGAAGGTGATTTTGAAAATTAAATAAAATTGATACATTAATAGCTGTTTTTTATGCCAAAATTACAGTTATTTTATAAAAACAGTGAAATATATCAATATATTTCGTAAAACCTTATAACTCTTCAACTGAGAAAGATAAACAAAAGTTGGAATATAAATGTGAAAGCCCATAACTTCAGCTAGCTGTCCATATTTACAAAACTTCTACACAGTTAAAGATAGAGAAAAAAAAATTTGAACTATAGGTAGGTCTCATAAAAAAATTAATGTTGTAGAACAACCTTTTTTATGTAGCCCCAGCTATTACGCACCTGCAGCCCCTCAAACTTTGAAAAAGTCCTATTTTTAAAATGATATATTGCGTATATCTCATGTTCTACTTAACAATTTTTCAATCTGAAAGCATCATTCGACTGGAATTTTTTTTATCTTTATAAATCAATATCAAAACAAAATTATACAATTTTTTACATAACGGTATATTTTTTTAAATAAATGGTTCAAAACCAAATTTTGCACAGTTTTTCTATCTTCATTACTCCGGCACGCCTTTAGATAGGGACTTGGAATTTTAAGGTATGAAAGAATTTTTAGAATTAGTATTTAGGTTTATAATTTTAAGTGTACAGTTATTAACATGTATTAATATATTTCCATATAAAGTTATATTTCTTTCGTAAAATTATTGATTTGATATATTATTGTCAGCGTTTTTAATTACAATAGTTTCTTCGTCAATTTGAATTAATTCTGTTAAATTGTTGTTTACAAGTTTACAATTTTGTTTGAATATACAATGTTTACTTATTCCTAATTCATTTAAAGTTTTTAATAGTTTATATTGATATGTTAAATTATTGTACACAAAAACAGTTTCCTGTATATAATCGATTTCTTTACCTAATTGTTTAGTAACGCAATCATGATCTTTAATTGAATTTATTTAAATTTACGCCGGATTTTAATAGCGAATAATAATGAACTTTCCTACAATTTTTCTACGCTTAATTTAATATACTGTTACTTGCACAAATCTATTTTATAATTTTCAATTTTTTCATTGGTTAAGATATTCAGACGTACAATACAATTAAAATACAAGCTAAATTGATTGGAATAGTATCTATTTTTTCTTTGACTAACTAACTGTATTGGTCGGTAAAATTCCTCAATCCAAACCCTCCTCGTGGGCGCCGACCGGAAATAATCACCAGCTCGGTGGTTAGGTATTAAGGGAAAGGTAAACTGGGTATGTCTTTATGTATCGTATTACTGACACCTTGGTTTTTAATGAAACCATCGGATTGAGGTAAACCAGGACCGGATTCAAGGGGTTTTACGACCCGTGCCGATGATCAGCCTGGCTGGGGACAAAGTGTTAAAAATACTCCAGTCGCGAATGGAGTATTCGGAGTACCTGGGCGACCTCTCTACATAGGGCGACCTTTTTTTCCTTCCTATTCGTGGGTTCAATTATGGAACAAAATTAAAAAATAGTCGAAAAAAGAGTTAGCCGAAACTTTCTAAAAGTCGGCAAGTAAAGAAACCAAGCTAAGGAAAGTCCTGAACCGTCAAAACAAGCCTTCTTTGCTAAACAGATGGCCTATACATTAATTGAGAGGTTAAGTTCTCTCAATGTTGGTCAGTTATCTGAGGCGCAAAAGAACTTCTTAGCCTGGCCCAAAGCAGTAGTAGGCCAGCTCAAGCCTCAAGAAGGACTAATCCCACGTTCATCGAGGAGCCTAATGTCCAAGAGACAGAGGTCACGAACTGAGGTAGTTCCAAAGAGGCTAGGATGCTAGGGTGCAACCAGGTAACCAAGCCGTCAGTGAAATTGTCAAGCTAAGTTTAATTCTGGCAGTCATTGATGAGGGGTTAGAGGATGGGGTATTTCTCCCAGTAACTGAAAGAAGGTTGTTGCTGCTTTAAACACAACTTTCTTCCAGGTACTGAAAGAAAATTCGGGATCACCACACTCCTGTAGAGCCGCTGACTGTCGTGAGAACCACGGCAAATTGACAGCCTGCCCTGATCAGAGATCTTCAAGATAGATCTCTACAAGAAGGCGATAGGAAAGGTGGAAAGTCTGTATCCGGACGCCAAGCTCAAAACCGTAAGCAGGGAGCAAATTCCTAGGAGGGAAAGAGCTAGGCTGATGCTGCCCAGGGAATCTACCGAAGCAGACACGATTATCAAGATGAAAGTGCCAAATCCCCAACTTCCAACTCACAATTGGAAGACTATAAAATTAAGGGAAGTAGTAGGAGAATCCCGACAGGCGCTGGTCATTATAAATAATGACTTCCTACAACCCTTAGCGAAAGATAAAGAGGTCATTAGTTACGGCGGTAATAGTAAGGGTAATCCGGTGTCGTTGACGTAGCATTCTCCTCGGCTCCAAAGAGAGAGGATAAAGATATCCAGGCTGATGATGAAGACGATCGACTTAGATCTAAATCTGACAGCTTTGATGACGCCAAAAGCTTCTCAATGGAATTTGAGGATGAAGAACCATATGGGTGGCAAAAAAACTGGTGCATGGTCTCAAGATACCAGGTTATACGTTGTTATATAATAAAGAGGTATGCAAATCTAGATGGTGCATACTTGCTTAAAATACATTAAATTTAATTTTTATGTTTAATTACAGTGATGGTGACCTGGTCGCGACGAGCCTACAGCTAAAAAACTCAAGGTTCTGGGTTGTTGCGGCGTATCTTCCTCACTACTCGCAAGATTCACTTCCCCCATCCAATCTGGCAGGATTGGTAGCGAATACTAAAAGGATGAACATTAGGGTCATCATAAACTGCAACGGCAATGCTCACCATGACATGTGGGGTAGATCGGATACCAAGGAAACAGGTGAGTCACTTTTTGATTACATTTTAAGTACTAACCTTCTTATCTGTAACATTGGCAGAGAACCTAACTTTGTTACTGGTAATAAGCAAGAAGTCCTAGACATAACCTTAGTCTCAGACTTCATTTATTCTAAAATATTTTCATGGAAAGTTTCTGATAAGCATTTCTTTTCAGAACACAGATACCTTGAGTTCGGTTAGTTAGCCAGTTTTCGTGGCTGGTCCTGTCAATCGTGACAAGACCACAATTAGCGCTTTAGCACAGTTTTGCTAAAACTACCGTGACCACAAGGCTTATGTTTAGGCTATAACGGATTTAATTTCAGATCAATTTCATGGCATTCAGGAACGCTACCATTGCTAGAGGTTGCTTCGTCGCTAGATCGCTAAGATCGTTAAATTCATGGCTACCCAGGGCTGCTCTTCTGGCCCTTGTCAGCGCTGGGCATTATACACGTGAAGTTTATAATGGTTTCTTTCTCATTCTGTTCACCACAACTGCGACATGATGTGTTGAATGGAATACCTAATCTGGCCGCATGTTCGCCAATTTGCCAGTGTCCAGTGAGCACACCTATTGCTCTGGCTATGTTCCGCCGAGATAGCTTCAATAGGTTGTCCATTCTTTTTTTGTTGTAAGGCGGCCATATTTTCTTGGTCGTACGGCATGAGGTTAATTCTTTCCACCTTCTTTTTGCTAAGGATAAAAAGTATAGAAAAATATCCCTTTACACTGTTTAGTGGTGGTTCAACCTGTTTTTTCAGTGAAGCATTCAGATTGGAACTCCTCCTTCCTAATTCAACAGTATGTTCATTTCCTGTTATGTTCCTATGTCCCGAAACCCACAGTAATGCAACACTCTGTTGATAGCTTATATTCTTAAGCTCGTTAGAGCATTTTCTGACAAGCTTGGATGTTATCATGGCAGATTTAAGAGCCGCGATTGCTGCTTGGCTACCACGGACAATTGCAATGCTTCCCCCTAGAGAAGTATTGCTCCTAAGTATTTGGCATGCTTTTCCAGATTCCTAGCATTTTAGCTTGAAATAGACTGGATTTATTGGGAAGTCTGAAAGCATGTTCTATTTTTAGTTTTTCTGAATAGACACCAGCACCGACACCGCAGTCAATTTTTGACCCATCAGTGAAGAGTGTGATGTCTACTTCACCCAAAGATTTTCCTTGTCGCCATTCCCTTCTTGATAGAATCTTTACTTTGAAATTCTTAACAATTTCCAGACTACAGGAATATTGTAGTCTGTGGTATCTGGCAGATACTGCTGTCGAGCTTAGAATACTGCTATGTACATAGGATTTTGTGCGGCAGTCCCCATTTTATCTGAGTCTGACCGCACTACAACAAGCTAGAAATTTTATATTGAGGGCAACAGGGAGGAGATAAAGAAGTGTATCTAGTGAATTACTTGGCGTCGATCTTAACGCATCCGTAATACTTATACATGCGCCTCTCTGTACCTTACCAAGTCTAATTCGGATGTACTTCTCCAACGCTGGCCACCAGACTAATGATTCGTAGGTTAGAATGGGGCGTACTATAGCTGTATACATCCATAAGGCCATTTTTGGTTTTAATCACCATTTTTTACCTATTATTTTCCTACAAAAATACAGGGCTATACAGGCCCTTTTCGCTCTTTCTTCGCTATTTTGTCTCCACTTCAGTTTCATATCAAGTACCACTCCTAGGTATATGACACTGGGGGCTAAATTCTTATATACACCATCCAGCCTAGGCTTGGTGAATGCCGGTATCTTTATTCTGTTTGTGAATAGCATTAGATCAGTTTTGTGCGGATTGACGCAGAGGCCACATCCATTGGCCCATCTACTAACCCTTTTGAGAACTCGTTCCATAATTACACTAATTATGTCAAGAAACTTTCCAGACACTAATACTGCTAGATCATCTGCGTATGCAATGGCTTTGATTCCCTCATCTTGAAGTTCTTTCAGTATTCCATTCATTACTTAAAGCCACAGTAGTGGTGATAGTATCCTATCCTGGGATGTACCTCTACTTACTTCTAGTAATTTTATGGTTAACAAGTTCCGACTGGAACTCTTTTGATTACAACATATTAACAATCCACTGAGGGCAGTAGGCGCAGTAGTTCACTCAGTGCAGTCTCTGTTGACTTGCCCTTACAATAAGCGTGTATGTACTTACATAGGGGAGTATTCTCTAGTACTCTTGTAAGTTTTAACTCGAGTATTCTTTCGAGGATGAAAAGGATGATAGACTGATCGGCCTAAAGTCTTAAGCTTTTTCGTGCCCTCTTTTACCAGCTTTTGGTATAAAGATCACATTCACCCGCCTTCACTGCAGGGGAATATGACTAAAAGTGAGGCTGCTTCTGAAGAGCTTAGTAATTAATGGAACTACAAGTACCTTCTTTTCTTGCAACATTTTTGGCAAAATTCCGTCTAAATCTGCAGCTTTGTATGAATCGAAGTTACCAATTCCCCAGTCAACCTTTTCCGCCATTATAACTGCGTTAACACATTCGTCAGGGCCACTTCGGAATATAATCTCAACCGCATGGTTAATCACATCGGCGTTCTCAATGCACCCTGGAAAATGGGTACACACTAAAAGGTTTAGGGTTTCAGCGGCTGAATCAGTCCATTTCCCTTCCACAGTGTTCAGGAAGGAAGGATTGGACTGTTCTCTAGATAAAACTCTGCTAAGTCTGGCTGAGTCTCTAATACTTTCAATTGATTCACAATAATTCTTTAATGATTGGGTTTAACCAATCAGATTTCTCTCTTATATTCCCTAAGTTGGTCCTTATAGAGTTGCCACTTATTCTACCTGTAGCAGATATTGTAGGCGTCCGTAGTCTCCTTTTTTAGGTTACTTGAGTCTCATTCCACCAGAGCGGATACGTCTCTTTGCTATGCTTAATAGGACATGCCACTTTGAATGAGACCTCCATGTCCCTTGTAAACATGTAAGTTCTCTTTTCTAACTCATTTTCATTTGCGATATCTGAGTTAGCTATTACCAAAAGTTTTTTTCTAGCTACTTTTCTTAATTTCCCCCAGTCGGTAGCTCTGGGGTTTCTGTAGGGCTTGGGATTTTCAGGTTTAATATTGATATTGAAGAGAATCCAATTGTAGTTCGAAAAAGATCTTTTCTCGGATACTCTCCATTTCTCTATATTTAGGGTTTCGTCATTACTTATACATGTAATATTTAACACATCTACCCAACCTGAAAGATATCCAAGCTTGGAAATCTGAAAGTGGGAGCAGTAACTCAAAGCTATTGCATATATTTAGTTTGCTATTTAAAATAAATTCAAATAATGACTCAGCTCTTTCATTCGTTTACGAGCTACCCAATAGGGTATATGCCGTGCATTAGCATCACAGCCTGAGATCAATTTGCCACCTGTGGCAACCACCAACTGCTGAAACCGGGGCGGTGGAGCAGGTTCGTCATGTGGCATGTACACGAAACTTATGTACACGTTGACATTATTCCGCATCTCTAGTTTGACAACTGTCAATTCTTCATAACTAAAATTAAAACAGAGATGTGCACTTATATGTTTTTTTTACTAGAATACAAGTTCTTGGTTTACCTATTTCTAAATCTACATTCTTGTAGAATAGATTATAGTTACAGCTATTTAACCCTCTAATTTTAGAGCCGTTAACCAGTGACTTTTGAATGAGGGCTATATCTAAGTCCACCTCACCTAGGAGAACTAGCAGACTATCCGAGGCGCATTTCGAGTGCATTAGGTTAATATGCACCACCCGCATCGGTTACCTCACAACGGGCTGCTGTAGACTCCTTATCTAAGTCCCCCAGCAGCCCGCTTGCTTTGTCCAGGTCGTCTATGTCTGTACTGCCTGGCTGGAATATTTTTAAATTGGTATGCCGTACACGAAACCTCAGCTTATTTTCCAGCTTCTCCAAAAGACCCAGACTTTCCTCACTGATAGGAAGGAGAAACGATATACTCTTTTTCAATAGTTCATCTGACGACTTCTCCTTCGTTATCACCGACTAGTTCCCCATTGGAACCGACGAGATATGTAAGCGGAGTCATTCGAGGAGCTTTTCGTCGCTTATCTTCATCCTAGGCATCCATATACGAGCTTCAGGTTTCCTAAGGGTTTCGCTAGCTGGGATTATTCCAATTTTGGCTTCCTCCCAAGCATTACCGATCTTAGCAATGCTTTTGCTAAAGAAATCCAAGGAGAACTCATTCTTCACATCTGATTACCCTGTAGCCCCTGAGTACGTCGGATGTATCACAGCAAGGGAGTGGTCCTCCTGCACCTGCTGGATAGACTCATTGACGATCTCGGAAAGTTTCGCCTTAAGCTTGATCCACAGAATATTGGAAACTTTCCTGTCACTGGCTCTCTCGTTGACAACTGCAACACATAAACTGTTTTTTACAATGTCATTATGTGCTACAGTTTTCGAACTGCTATGTAGATTCATCCAAGGCACCTTAGTTCTTCCTGCGCCAGGACTGGTCCCATCCTGTGACCTATTCCTTTTAGACGAATCTTTTTCAGAATTGTACGATTCATACCTTGAGTTCCCTCTGGACGAAAGTCCTCCAATAAAGTCAGTCTATCGAAATCTTAAGAGAACTGACTGGAACAAATATAGGGAGCACTTAAAGTCAACGCTTCATTTTTTTAACACCTGGGGTTTCTAAAAATATCCAGAATTTAAATAGCCTAGTAAAAGTTTTTACTAAGTCGTTAGAGCATTCGTGTCCCATCGTTAAGTTTAGAGGGAAACCTAACCACCACCTGGAATACTCAAATCAAAGCTCTAAGGAAAGATAGTAATAGCTTTTAATAATGCCAAAAAAACAAATGAGGTACAGGACTGGAACTCTTATAAAGCGGCTCTTAGTCAGTACAAAAAAGCACTTCAAAAAGCGAAAAGAGACACCTGGAGACTATTCTACGGAGGTATAGAAAACGTCTCCGAGGTGTCTAGATTTAGGAAAATCCTATCGACAAACCCCATGGTCCCCAGTCTTCTTAAAAAAGAAGATGGCAGCTGGGGTACCACAAGCGAGGAGTCGTTGGAATTACTTTTAAGAACCCATTTTCCTGGGTGCACAAATAATAGCTCAGAGGTGGCTTGTCTTCTGAATCCTCCTCCTACTATCTCAGAGGTGGTGGTTACAGGAGACAAACTAGAATGGACTATAGATAGTTTCAAGCCATTCAAGTCAAGCGGACCGGATGGTATTATACCCGCTGAGATCCAGCAAACTTCATCTACTACCCTGGCTTGGCTAAGAACCATTTTCTGTGGTTGTCTTAATTTGTAGAGGCACTCATAAGCCTAAGAGTAGAACCGGGGCTAAGGGCACTGATAGCTAATTTTCTAAATAGCAGGGCCATCAGTGCCAGCATAGGCAACGCTTCTGCAAAAACGTTTGTGACTAGGCACTCCGCAAGGAGGGGTGCTATCTCCTCTTCTTTGGTGGTAGACACACTGCTTAAAATCCTGGAAGAGGTGGGATGCACAACAATCGCCTACGCCGGCGATGTTGCTGTTGTTGTCAGAGGCAAGTTCCCGGACAGGGACGTTTTGCAACATGCACTAAACAAAATTACAGCAGGGGTTACAGACTGTGGACTGTCACTACAGACTGGACCACAGAAAACCGAACTGGTCCTTTTTTTAAGGAAATATAAAATCCCCAAATAAAAGCCGCCTTCTTTAAGGGGCTCCACTCTTGCCTTTAGTGAAACGGCGAAATTTCTTGGTCTAACTCTATATAGGAAGTTAAGCTGGAAGGCTAACATCTCAGAAAGAGTAAAGAAGGCCTCTATAGCAATTTACTCGTGTAAAAAAGCCATTGGTAGGAAATGGGGGCTTCAGCCATACATGACTTACTGGCTATACATATCCATAATAAGACTCATTCTTATGTACGGAGTCCTAGCATGGTGGAAGGCAATCGATGAAGAGATCAACCGCAAAGCAATCGCTAGGGTCCAAAGAACTGCCACATTATGTATTAGTGGCTCTAGAATAACCCCTAATAACCCCTTCTGCGGTATTAGACATCATGCTTAATCTAATGGCTGTAGAATATTATTGCAAATTTGCAGCCGCTAATACAGCTGTAAGATTGAAACCTACATCACAGTGGATCAATTCACGAGAAGGGCATTCGGATATCATGAACCAATTCAAGTCCAATCCCGTTTTGGTGGACTACTCGTCCTCCACTTAATTCTTGGGCAAATCTGACGTGACGAGCATACCAAGCCGTGAGAGTTGGCACTCGAACACAGTGATGACCTTCGAAGGAGTACAATTCTACACGGATGGTTCAAAAATGAACAGAAGTGTAGGATGCGGGGTCAGAAAACCTGTATATCAGTCATAATTTCCGATTACCAGACCATTGTAGCATCTTCCAAGCAGAAATTATGGCAACTCAAGAAGTCTTGACTCTACTGAATAGAAGCGTTTTGACTTTAAAGCAAGTACGCATTCTGTCAGATAGTTAGACTGCGTTAAAATCTCTGGAATCAACAAATACAACCTCGAAGACTGTTTTAAACTGCCGAAAACTTCTTAACGAGATGGCCAGGCAGTTTAGTATTCAGCTCTGCTGGGTATCAATCAGGTCATCGAGGTATTCCAGGAAATGAAAAAATTGATGAGCTTGAAGAATCAGAACAACTTTACAAGTCTTGCCGGATAGAGCAAGACTAGGGCTACCTCTATCCACTAGCAAAACGTTAATTTGAAAGGAAATAACGGATATAGTAAATAACAGATGGTCAAACTTGACCACGTGCAATGTCGCAAGATTGATATGGTCCAAAACCGATTTAAGACGTTTCAATGATCTGTTTTCTCTTAAAATGGCAGACATTGAAATGACAATGGGTAAAATCACCGGTCACTGTCTAATAGAGAAGCATGCCAGAAGAATTGGCTTATCCGCAAACGACTATTGCAGAGCCTGCAAAGAAAGAAGAAGAGGAGAAAACTACTCTCCATCGCCTTTGCACATGCCCGGCCGTGTCGGCGAGAAGGAATATCCATTTGGGGTAATATTTTTTCAACAACCTTAGCGGTCTAGCAGGTAAAAATGTGAAGAGCATTCTTCGCTTTGTAACGAGCTCAAATTGGTTTTAACGAGTGGGATAGAAAAGTTTCTATGTATCACAATGGACCAAATACGGTCTAAGTATGGCTTTTTGGCAGCCATCTTAACCTAACCTAATCGAATTAACTGAATTTTGTATAATAAATCATGATTTCAGTTTGATTGAAGTATTGGTTCACTAATTTTATTTATTTGATTTTGAATGATCGTTCTGTCATTTTCGATGGCCGTTTTTAAATTATAAAAAATTTTATTAAATTGGCAGTTTATTTTAATTTGGTCGTTGGCATTATTTAATACATTATTTTGATTGTATTCTAAAATTTTTAAAATGTTTTTCTATATCAAATCTGTCTCGTTCTTGTAAAGCTCCAAACAACCACGAAGTCATTCTTACCACATTTACAAGTTCTCTTTTATAAATGCCAAAAAAACTAATTACATAATAATATTCAATATTATTGTGTAATAATATTCAAAACCCAGAAAAAAAATATGATGATATTACTCTGAAGATAAAAAATAATATAATTCAAAGAGTGGATAGCGTTAAATATTTAGGAATGATATTTGATGCAAATTTAAGACGGGATAAACACATTAAAAAAATTAAGAAACAAATTGTCCCTATATGTATGGCTATAAAAAGATCTGGTGGCATTCCGTATCATGCAGCTAAACTTGTTTACAATGGCCACATTTTATCAAGAATTAGATATAATATATGCAGCTGGAGTCTCTGTTCAAAATTTTACGAAAATTCGATTGGAACTATAATGAATAAGGCATTAAAAATTTTATTTAAAATAAATCCTAAAACTAGTACTAGGAAATTATACAAAGTAACTAATGTACTTGATATAAATCAACTAATTTATTTTGATAAATGTAAATACATTTATAATATACTAAATAGTAATTTTAAATCAAATTTAATTCTAAATAATAGGGAGAATGTATACATAATTATCTTACTAGACATAGAAAAAACATTGAAATACCTAAAGCTGGAACATCCAAACAACAAAAAAGCTTAAAATGTAGTGCAATTAAACTTTTCAACTCTTTACCCACGGAAATTAAAAATTGTCAAAATGTGGCGATATTTAAAAATAAACTTAAAAAATATAAAAAAAATTTTAGAAATTAAATAGTTAAAATTATATTTAAAAGTAAAATTAAATTTTAATTTCTTATATTTACATAATTTTATATTTATGTTGTAAAATTACCTGAAATTAAATAAATTATTATAAAAAAAAAAAAAAAAAAGATCATTCAATACTCTGTGATTCCTTCCAATAGAACCTAATGTTTCATGATGATAAGGTGTTGATGTTATTTTTTCAATGTTAAAAAATTTGGAAATGTTTTTTAATAGTTCATTTGTAAATTCTGTGCCTTTATCAGTTTTTAATTTCTTGAAACATCCGTATTGCAGTAGAAATTTTTCTACTATTGTTTTTGCGACTATTGTTGCGTCTTTAGTTTCTATTGGATAAGCTTCGACATATTTTGTTAATTCACATTGTAAAGTAAGAATATATCTATAATTATTTGATGGTTTTAATGGACCAACTGTATCTATTGTTATTGTTTCAAATGATGTTGTGGGTGTGTCTGTAATTACATAATTCTCTTTTGTATATTTAGTTGTTTTTATTTTGTTACCAATTTCGCATTTATTTATATATTTTTGAACCATTTTATTCATATTTTTCCATACATATTTTTGTTTTAATTTACTTATACATTTATTTATTCCATAATGTCCACCCTATGTTGAATCATGATTCTCTTTAATTAATTTTTTCATTTCTTGTAAATCTTTTATTTCTTTAGGAGGTAAAATTCTATTATCTTCAAATTATTATCTTTATTTTCATTATGCAGCTCATTAAATAAATTTTTAAATTCTTGGATGTCCATATCTTCAAATATTTTACCATTATTTGCCAAGGCTAATTCTTTGATATGTAACTTGCTTGTTTTGAATAATAGCTTCCTCAGAACCAATTTTATCTCTGCTAAAGATTTTTCGCTATATTCAGCTTCATTCTTCATTTTCTGCTGCTATAATTTTATTTAAATCATTTATATCATAATTTTATTTTTTATAATTTCTTTTATTTTGATATCTGGTACCAGTTAATTTCATTTGATTATTCTTAAATTTCATTTTCTTTATAAACCTTATATCTGCTATTGATGTTGCGTTCCAAATATGAAGGTGATCAATCTTTATATTTGTATGTAAGGTTTCGGTGGAGCACTTATTTTCATTATTTTTATTATTTTTATTTATTTCTTCCTCCTTCATATTTCTTGTAATTACGTTTATGTTATTTTTCCGCATCATTTCCTTTAATCTAGTAGAATTAACTTGTATTCTCGATAGAGAATCGGCATTAGTATTCATCTTGCCTTGTTTAAATATTATTTCAAAATCGTAATCTATCAAATCAACACGTATCCTTGTTAGTTTGGATGAAGAGTTCTTATGCGTAAATAAGCTGACTAATGGTCTATGGTCAGTATAAACTATGAATTTTTTACCAAAAAGATATGGCCTAAAATAGTTTATACCCCAATGTATTACCAAAAGTTATTTTTCAATTATTAACTTATTCAAAGAATTACTAGCATAAGCTATTGGTTTATCATTTCCTATTGTGCCATGTGATAACACTACTCCAAGCGCATAGTTGGATGCATCTGTTGTAAGTATAAGTGACTCAGCAAAATTTGGATAAATTGGTATTGGTGGTTCAATTAACTTTTGTTTTAATTTTTCAAAAGCATTATTGCATTCTTCACTCCAACCAAATATTTGTTTCTTCTTTAAAAGCTGATTCAATGGTCTGACTATCTCTGCAAAATATTTGATGAATCTTCTATAATAGTTTCAGAATGCTACGAATCTTCTTACTTTATCTGCATCTTTCGGTGTTGGGTAATTTTTTATAGTTTGTTATTTGTCAGGATCTGTTTTTATATCTTCAGAAGTTATAAGGTGTCCTAAATATACGATTTCTGATTTTAAAAAATTACATTTCGATGGATTAAGTTTTAAGTTGTATTCTTCTAAATGTTCTAATATTTTGATTAATTTTTTATTATACAAATACTATAATATCATCCACGTGTTAGTTAGATCCAAAAGGATCCAAAAGGATCTAACTAACCTCCATTTCTGTTCTCCATCTTTAGTTTTCTTGGGAACAATCAGTAATGGTGAGTTGTACGGATTTGTAGAATGCTCAATTATATCACCTTCCATTAATTTTGTGACTTGTTTTTCAATTTCATCTAGCTGGACATTTGGTGTTCTATAATTTTTAATGTATACTGGTGACTTGTCTATTGTTGAAATCCGTTGTTCATAAAAATTATTAACTGTTAGTGTTTCATTTTCCAGATGACATATATTTTGAAATTTTTCACAAATGTCTAAGATTGTTTTTTCCATTTTGTGTCTAAGTTATCTATATTTATTTCTTTTTTAAGTTTTTCAAACCGTGTTTTTGAGAAGTTTTTATTATTGAAGAATAGTATCTGATAATTTTTTAGAGCTTGAATTTCAATTTCTGTTATTTTTATGTTTACAGGTATGTCCCTAGTATTTAACACCTTTGCATGTTTTAATCCATTTGCTGGAATTATTTTATTTGCTATGAATACACCTTTCATCATTTCTTTGGTTAATATTATGCTATCTTCTTTTATATCTAAATCTATTTTTACTATAGCTTCTGTTCGAGGTTGTACAGTGATATCTGATATTGTCATAGTGCTTAAACTCATTGGTAATATTATGTCTTCTTCTAGTTGAGGTATTACCAATGTACATGTTTCATAATCTATTTTGCATCTGTTGTTAAATAGAAAATCTCTACCTAAAATACCGTTTGCTGTTATATTTCTTCTTCAATCACGTGGAATTTATGATTGATTAATTGTTCTTCAATTAACAGTTCCAAATTTAATACACCCTTTGTAAAAATATTTCTATTCTAAATTTTTCGTGCGATGAAATTATGAAACCTTTCAATATCTTCGTTTCCCGTATGACTATTGCGCTTAGTCTAACGTAACAAAATTCGCTTATAGTTCTCTAATTTGAATTGCTTTGAATTTGTTATCCGCTATAATTTTTTGTAGTTTACCTATTTGGGTGAAATGCTCTCGTCATTACATAGGTATCAATATGTATTATTTGGTTTATGTTTGATGAAGTTTCAGTGATTCCGAACTTAGGCTTTATAGGTTTTTCGTCGTATTTTACTATTTGACATACTTCACACTGGCTTATTACTATCTGAATAATTTCCGAAAATTTAGAGTAGTTAATAAATTTTATTTTTAATGTTGTTATACGGATTTTTGTTGATCTTCATTTTTTTCTTAAGCACTTCGCAGTGGGTTGAGTTATTTTAGCGTAATTCTTAAAGAATTTACGGTAGTAAGGTTACTAATACTGTTACGGTTGACATTTGTAAAGCCTAAGAAGCTTTTAGTTTGTCTTTGAGTAGTTGGAATTGTTAAACTTTGAATCACCATTATTTTACAAGGATTAGGTTTCAATTTCTCTTCTGAAAAATGTGTCCTAAAAGCTTCGTGCCCTTCTTCATAAAATTGTACTTGTCTGTTTGTACCTTTCAGTTTTGTTTTGTAAAGCTGTAAATAACCGTTATTGCTTTGATATGTTCCCGTAAAATTGTGCTAAATATTAGGATGTCGTCTAAGTACACTACGCAAATCCGATTTATATGATCCCTTAAGATTTCACTCATCAACATTTGAAAGGTTGCCGGTGCGCTTTTTTGTCCGAATAGCATCCTATTGAATTCATAGAGCCCATAACGTGAAACGAAACGATTTTTTTTCCCTTCCTTTATTAAATCATAAATGGTATCATTTTGCTAGGTCAATGACGCTGAAATATTGTGCTTTTCCAAATTTGTCGAAAATGGCATCTAAGTTTGGGACTGGGTATTTGTCATCCACTTTAATCTCATTCAACTTTCTGTAGTCCACTACAATTCTGAACTTCTTCTTACCAGAATTGTGAATTTTTTTTAGTGTGGTAATTACTGAACTTGTATATCTGGAATTGCTTTTGCCTGATAATTTCTTGTTCCTCCATTTCTTTGACTTCTCTTTTTACTTCCTCTTCAGGTTGTGGTATATATATATATATATATTACTTCGCGTTTATCGCCTGAGCTGTGGTGGTTGTAATTACGTGTTCAATCACTGTCGCGCTCATTAATTTATCTTCTTCTTTAAAAAAGAATTTCCAACATTTTTTTATAAGTTTATTTATTGCATCGTATCCCTCTTCATTTAAATGGTTTAGTTTTAGATTTTCCAAAATAAGTGTATATAGGGTTATAAAGTATATATTTCCTTAAATTAGTGCGAGTTATTTTCTAATTTCAGTATTCGTCGAGTATTATAGTGTACCATGTTCTAAATTTATTCTAAGTAAGTCTACACCTATTATTAATGGATATAAGCGATTGGGTAAATCTTAATCTTTATTAATTTTTTATAATCATTTGACATATTTTTGTTGCTGCTTTTTTTAAATTAGAATTATAATTTGACTTTTTAAAATTCAGACCTTATACAAAGATCTTGAAATCTTCTTAGATTCATTATACGCAAAATTTTTCTAAATTATTTTCTTCATAAATTTTATCAAATAACCTTGAATAATTTGTTTAATAGAATTAATAGGTATTGAGTCTACATTATCTAGATTTATGGAATTCTGATTTTTCTAATAAATTTTTAACTTAACTGAGCTAAATTTAATTTTTTGTACTACAATTAATAATTCACTTAGTGTGTTTACTCTGATGTCACCAATTCCCCTATAAATTTCTGTTGGTTCAATGTGGGATTTGTATCTCAGCTTCAATTTATTTTTAATTAATTTCCAGTTGTCTGGTTGAGGTATGTTGATTATAGGTTTCTTTGCTTCTCCTTGTATTTTCTCGTGAAATGTCACCCTTGTTACTTGTTTTTATAATCATTGTTAGCTGTTTCAGTTAAGTAATACTTTCGTTGCTTATAAATAAATTGATAGATACATCATCTTTACCGGTGAAACAGAGCATACATCGTACTTCTCTATGTACCCTTCCTCTTGGTTGGTTGGTTGAGTCTTGTTGTTGGTACATTTGAAGAGCTACTGCCATTTGGTTTAATGTTAAATCCCTTTCTTGGATTTGTTGTTGCAATTTCTCCATTTTTATTTTATTATTAATATTTCTGTTTAAGTCAAATAGTTCGTTTTTATTTAATCTTCTCATAAACTGTTTTATATAATTGAGAAATTAGTTTCTAATCACTTTTTATTTATTAATTATTAGCACTTTGTTGTCCGCTTTCTCAAAATTACAGCTCTTAAATATTTTAATGTTTATAAATTATTATTTAAAACAAAATTATTTTGTTTTTTAATAAAAATTTTGTTTTATTTTATTAAAGTTAATTTTAATTCATTTTGTTTTTATTACTATTCGAATACTGGATTGCATTTAATTTATTTTGTAATCCTACTGACTGAGCGGCTTATATAATTGATTTAATAGTTGACCACTAATAATTGCACTAATATTAATTAAAGACTGTTATGTTTGGTTTATAATTTAAGACTGTCTTTTACAAAATTTCGTAATACGAATTATTTAATTATTTAAGTGTAAAATTATGTCCTTTCAGCATTTACTTTATTTTAATAAAAAAAAAGCTATAAAATTGAAGTATTCTCATTTAGTTACCACATTATAGCGAAATTGTTGTTGTAGACAACTCGCATGCATATATTCTAGATTAGTCCAAATACGATCTTATGGTGATTTTAAAATGGAAAAGTTATCATACATATTGTTTTCATAGATAAAAGTTATAATAAATTTTTCATAAAATAAGAAGAATGGAAAAAAATATTTTCCTTGTTTCATGATTATAAGTATGGGTTTTAAACGCATATATTTACAGGGTTTTCCAATTTGAGTGATATGATTTCTTTAAAAAAAAACACACTAATTGTTAAGGAAATTCAAATGTTTTTTATTTAATGTGATACAATTAAGTTCTGAATAAAATGTCATTCAAATGGTCTCCACGACTTCAAATAACTTCACAAAAAATAGTCTAATGGTGTTAAATCAATGTCACAATTTCTTAAAATAATCGAATCTCCAAACTTTTCTCGCAATAATTCGGTTGTTGCACGTGCTGTGTGACACGTAGCCTCGTCTTGTTGAAACCAGATGTTGTCAAGATCAACTTCTTCCAATTTCGGCCATAAAAAGTTGGTTATCATTTATCTATACCGCTCTCCATGGACAGTAACGGTGCTACCATTTCGAAAGAAGTACGGACCGATGATTCCACCAGACCAAAAACCACACCAAACTGTCAATTTAGGTGAATATAGTGGTTGTTCATTAATAATTTGTGGATTTTCTTCTCACCAGAATCGACAGTTTTGTTTATTTACCGCACCACTCAGATGAAAGTAAGCCTCATCGGAGAAGATGATTTTTTTTAAAAAAATCGTTATCGTTTTCAAGTTGTTCCAAGACAAAATCGGCAAATTCACGACGTTTACGGCGGTCCAATGGCTTGAGTTCTTGAGTGATAACAATTTTATACGGATGCAAGCCCAAATCCTTTTTCAAAATCCGCCAGGTTGTAGTTTGAGACAGTCCCAATTCTTGAGAACGTCTTCGAGTCGACAAATTCGGTCTGCAGCAACACTTGCCTGAACGGAAACAATATTTTCATTGCTTCGAGCGGTTCTTTGTCTTATTCGCACTTGAACATTGTGTAAAGAAAATGTACGCTCGAAATTTTCAACAATTCGACGAATAGCGAGCACAGTTGGACGATTATTAAGAGCATAAAATGGACCATAGTGCTTAAACTCATTGGTAATATTATATCTTCTTCTAGTTGAGGTATTACCAATGTACATGTTTCATAATCTATTTTGCATCTGTTGTTAAATAGAAAATCTCTACCTAAAATACCGTTTGCTGTTATATTTCTTCTTCAATCACATGGAATTTATGATTGATTAATTGTTCTTCAATTAACAGTTCCAAATTTAATACACCCTTTGTAAAAATATTTCTATTCTAAATTTTTCGTGCGATGAAATTATGAAACCTTTCAATATCTTCGTTTCCCGTATGACTATTGCGCTTAGTCTAACGTAACAAAATTCGCTTATAGTTCTCTAATTTGAATTGCTTTGAATTTGTTATCCGCTATAATTTTTTGTAGTTTACCTATTTGGGTGAAATGCTGTTCGAATTTTTCTAAAATAGTGGTATGATTTAATCATTCATATAGTATGCAGAACAGAATTTCGAAAATTTATCTATTATTACCAAAAATACTTGTCTCGTCATTACATAGGTATTAATATGTATTATTTGGTTTATGTTTGATGAAGTTTCAGTGATTCCGAACTTAGGCTTTATAGGTTTTTCGTCATATTTTACTATTTGACATACTTCACACTGGTTTATTACTATCTGAATAATTTCCGAAAATTTAGAGTAGTTAATAAATTTTATTTTTAATGTTGTTATACGGATTTTTGTTGATCTTCATTTTTTTCTTAAGCACTTCGTTGTAAGGTTACTAATACTGTTACGGTTGACATTTGTAAAGCCTAAGAAGCTTTTAGTTTGTCTTTGAGTAGTTGGAATTGTTAAACTTTGAACCACCATTATTTTACAAGGATTAGGTTTCAATTTCTCTTCTGAAAAATCTATCGTTTTCAAGTTGTTCCAAGACAAAATCGGCAAATTCACGACGTTTGCGGCGGTCCAATGGCTTGAGTTCTTGAGTGATAACAATTTTATACGGATGCAAGCCCAAATCCTTTTTCAAAATCCGCCAGGTTGTAGTTTGAGACAGTCCCAATTCTTGAGAACGTCTTCGAGTCGACAAATTCTGTCTGCAGCAACACTTGCCTGAACGGAAACAATATTTTCATTGCTTCGAGCGGTTCTTTGTCTTATTCGCACTTGAACATTGTGTAAAGAAAATGTACGCTCGAAATTTTCAACAATTCGACGAATAGCGAGCACAGTTGGACGATTATTAAGAGCATAAAATGGCAAAAGCGCACGAAAAGTTGCAACTGGAGAACGATTATTTTGATAATAAAATTGAATAATTTGTAAACGTTTTCCTTCTTCATGATGAAATTGTAAACATTACTGAATACAATGAAAAAAAAAAGACAGATCATGACATACTACAAATGGCCGAAACATCACTTAGAAATCATATCACTCAATTGGAAAACCCGTTATATACATATTGATAATATTGTTTAATACTAAGTATTGTACTTATACAGAGTCTTTTCCAGGTAGGTACACTCCTATATGCCGTTGCATAT
Organism: Poecilobothrus nobilitatus; assembly: GCA_947095535.1. NCBI lineage: Eukaryota > Metazoa > Arthropoda > Insecta > Diptera > Dolichopodidae > Poecilobothrus > Poecilobothrus nobilitatus. The sequence continues at coordinate 146,098,578 of OX352772.1, forward strand.
GCTTTCATGAGTAGCTAAAATTATGGAGCTAATGTTCAGAACAAATCAACAGTTTTCGAGATATTGGGACTCAAAGACAATTTCATATTTCTTTTTTATTTTGAAAATTTTAAAGTTATTAAAGTAAAGTAAATTTTTTAGATAAAACAATGAAATAGATATTGCAAAACCCAGCTCTATAGAATTTTCTTCGTTTTCTTTTTGATCTTTTTGTGCTTCGGTTTTCGAAATCATGTAATTACTCCAAATTTATAAAATTTAAAATTTTTGTATTTTGTAAAACATTAATTTTTAAAGTTATTTAACATTCAAGGTTTTATATTATTTTATATAATATACATGAATCTTTCTGCAATGGTTTGAGAAACATCAAGAAATAAAATTCAACAAAAACTTGTTTGTAACAAGTTTTGATAGCTGGTAAAATTCAATATTGTCTATACGTTCGCCAATTATTTAGATGTTAATGAGATTATTTAATTAAATCCATTATACCAAAAAATTTCCAACAACTCAACAAATAGTTATAGCCACCATATATATCTTTGTAATTATTCGAAAACTTTGTAAAGTATCTAGTTTTTTTATTATTTTCTTTATTATCTATACTCAAAATCATAACATTTCTCAAATTTAAAGAAAGGTAACTTAAAAGTATTTATATCGGGTCAAAAAATCTGTAACTCAAAATAAACAGCTCTATTAATTGCCTTAGTTGTAATGTATCACATACAATACAATGTCAATCTAAACAAAATACAATGTTATTCGAATGTGATCACTATTTGATAAGTCCAATTTCATGTGTAAAAAATTATTTTTATTAAAAAATAAACTTTGAACATGTAAGTGTGGGAACTTACCATTTTTTGTTATTTTACAAACCAAATCTCCTTGCACTTTAGGTTTATAATAAATATCATTTTCGTACACGAAAGCTATCGCCTGTGAAATAATTTTGGCACCTGTTGGGTTATTGGTAGAAAATTTGTTTGCCTGTACGCTATAGGGAGCCCATATTACATGTTGCAGTATAGGTGTTTCAGCAATATTCTCTATAGGAGTTAATGGAAATATATTCCTAGTTGAGAATTCGTATATGTGAAACCTATATTAAAAATTATTGGTATTATAGTATTCCTCTTAACGACATTAATTCCTAAAAGCTCTCCTTTCCGATTTTCTTCAAACATAAATATTGTTTATTACGCTGTTAATGATGCGATAATCTCATTGCAAACTTTTTTCCATATAAAACAATTAGAATATTTTTTTAATAAACTATAAGGAATATTACAATCACTTTGAACTTTAAAGAAAAGTATTAAAATTTTCTTAGGCAGTAAACTACTTATGTTTAAATGATACATCGTTTAATTGATACAAATATCAAAGTATAAACGATGCGACACTGCGAAATAGCGTTTAAAGAAATAAGCACCAAAAGTAAATAATGAAATAACATCTAAACAATGCAATATTTTTTTAGATGTCATATCATTTATTTTTAGATTCTATTTAATTTATATACTATTTCATAGCGAAATAAAATCTAAAAGTAAATAATGAAATAAAATATAAATATAAATCTTAGATCTTATTTTATTTCTCCAAAAATATATAAAACGAGGAAGAATACAGTTGCCCTTGTTCACTCTTAAATGCGCATACAACCCCGTTATTATGTCTATCAGTCTGCTTATAATAATATCTTTTTAATTTTTCATTACTTTAAAATAATTTATGTAAGATTTATTTATTGATCTGGAACTATGGTTTATATATGATTCTTTCAACGCAGATTTTAATATACCACCCAAAGATTATCAGTCCAAAACTTTTCCAAATATGCTGTAGTACCACTTAATACTGAGCGGCAAATGTATAATAATTTATATTACTTACTCCAAAAAGCAAATAAATATTAATATGTTAAATGTATTCATATTATATTATAATATATAATATGTATATATGGCCATACATCGCAATATTTCTTTAAAAATATTTCATTCATAGAAGATTATCTTATAAATACAATAAAATACACATAAATACGCCGCATGTAATCTCTATAATCTATACTCTCATTATATATAAAATCGTTAGAAAAATTTGTTAGAAAAATTTTTACGAATGAAGTCACGCTTTCGTCAATTTTAAGGTAACCCTATATTATTAAAAAAAGTTGTTAACAGAAATGAAAATATAATGTTGGAACCTTAATTTTTGTATATTACTTAAAAAAAAGTTGGGCTGGTGTTCAAGTAACAGAAAAAAGGGAATTTTCAGTTTTAACCTCTTGCAGAAGGGGTCAAGAATTTTGCATAAATTGAGTTTTCCATAACGGTAAATTTAAATACCGTATGGGAAAATTATATATTTATTATATACATATTTATAAAGCTAATAAAAGCAATTATCGTTTTTCCTTCAGATTGAAGATAAATCGTATAGAACTTGTGTTACAGCAACTTAAATAAAGGGCTTTTTCACGAACTTTTGGGGGCTGTAGCTCCGTATCGGAAGGGACTACAGAAAAGTAATTCCATAAAATTATTTTTTACGATGTGTATATGTAGTTTAAATTTGATTGCTCTACTTCACACTGTGTAGAACTTTTCTAAAATTTGTATGAAAAATGTGGAAATGAAAAAGTTAGTTATTCAAGACCTACTCGAAGTTTTGGTCGGATCTCAAGCAAAAAACAGGGAAGTTACAAATTGATCCAACAATAGTTTATGTTAATTTCAAGACTCTAACTTTTTTAGGTTTTTAGTTAACGAGCTGACGGACGGACTGTCGGACAAAGCTAAATCAACTAATTTTTCGATTCTGATCCCATCCATACCTTTGAGTGTATATCAAGCTTGCTCATTTTGAGGTGTTACAAACAGAGAAGCAATTTTATTATACCGGTATTATTTTATTATACTTATCGTACGGGTATAATGAAGAAAACAATAATTTTTTATAACTACTGATTGAAAAAATTAATACAATTGCTGAAGTTTTGACCTGATAATGATTTGTGATAAACTTGTTCAGTAAAAATATTATAGGCTCAATGAACTTTAATACCTTACCTGTTTAAAAGGGTATCTATTCTTAGACATGGAGCTAAATCAAAACTTAAGTTGGTTCAACCATATTTTTAATATAGTTAAAGATGTAGCTAGGTGTATGGGTTTCTTTAATGGTTGTAAAGTCTTCTTTTGATCTTCTTGTCTTCTGAAAATCTATAAAAGATAAATAAGACTAAAGTTTCAGTACAATGCACATATTTGGGCGGAAAAACACATGCACATATTTGGGCGGATTTTCCACAAAAACGCCATTGGGAAACGCTCTCTCTACTTGGACTTTGCCGCCTAACAGGAGCACTTACCCTATTTTATAGATACAGATGGCATAATTCGGTTTGTCAAAATTCATTTGCAGTACGAACAGCGCGAATGTGGAACTATCATGTGTTCCCCAGAACATTATATATGATTATACATACAATGTATACATATTCAAGGTGAACATTAACAACTTTGTTCACAATATGCCTGCCATTTTGAAATCAATTTTCATTCCCTAGCTCAAGTTCTTTTGACATAAGTACTAAAAGTCGAATAACCATGGTGTTTAGTGACGTCTTTAATCACACGCTCATAGAGGACTCGTGCTTGTTTCACTCCTCTATAGTGTCTTTCGATGATTCCCACCCACCCTCCAAAAAAAGGGTTCAATATAGAATTAAAGTTCATATTAAATTATTCTCATAAAATAAAAATACTGCTGAAAAATGCACCAGAAAATTTTACACTTTCTTAGTCGGTTAATAGTCGGATTTAAGTGTGGCAGTCCTCACTATTTTAAATGCTTTAATGTTAAAATTTATATGTAAAAACATAATTAGGAGGAGTTATGGTTACGAAATCAGGGATTCAATAATTTGTTTAGCGGGGGTTTGGGGCACTCGCGAATAAAATCACAACAAGTTTCTTATGCTTTCAACTAGTTTTATTTAGAAAAAAAGCTCCCGGCCTGTAACTAATATATAATAACAAATAATATTAATATTTGGAATGAAATTAAGATTAAAAATTTGAAAAAATGGGTTGAAAAATTCCAAGAAATGAAATAAGATTCCAAGATATGAAATTTTTAAAAATCAAAAGAAAATCATAGTTTTATATAATTTAATATAAAAACTTTCGAAGTATATTGTTGTTAAGACTAAATAATATACTTATTAATTTATCAACTTATGAATGCAAGTATTAATTCAAATGGCTACTGAGAACCAGGGACCTTAAGTTCATTTACAAAATATTTAGGGATTTTTTTTTTGTTCGAGTAAGTCGGTTTTTTTTTCTTTTATTTTTTCTTTTAGAACGGGTGTTACTTACTACTTACCTCCACGACCCAAATTCAAACCTAAAATCCCTCCTATTCAGAACTTCATTAGTTATATATTCATTAGCTATTACTTATTTAGTTTAAAAGATTTTCTAAAACAAAATACATATAAACATATGTAACTTTTCTCTTCAATTGTTTGTCAGACAAAAACAAAAAAAATTTCTGTTATCCAAAACAAAAAATTAACTATTCAAATTGATTGCTTTTTGTATGAAATTTGTTTTGCCTTTCAATTTATTGATCAACAGTTGAACCACTTTTATGTAAGATAATTAATGAGTTTAAACTTCGCAATATTCGTTGATTTATGATTGATTGAATTTATTCAAAATGGTTCAATTTATTTTTTGAAAGTAAAAAGGAGAAAATTAAAACAAATAATAAGAATTATTCTTTATGGTATTTGTGCAAAATTATGTAAGATATGAAATATGTTTATGTTTTTATGTTTTTCTCTTTCTTTTATTCTTAATTCTCGTCTCTGTTGATGAATACTGAATAGTGATCGAGAATTAAAATCAAAGTATATCCATTACAATAAGTAGTTAAACTTACCACTTGACCATAAAATTTGCTAACCAAACACATACACATCAATTTACTCAAATTTACTTTAATTGTAAGAAGTGAATAGTAATACAAATGTCTGTTGCGAAAGAAAGACAACAAGTAAAATGAACTGATTTAATAGTGAAACACATAACAAGTAAATGTAACAGTAAGTCGATATTAATACTTATATTAATACCGACTTATTAATACCCTACACCTGAATAATTTGAATTAAATTAAAAATCCATAAGTTTTTTTGGCAGCTGCTTGAACTTATTCCCTTTTCTGTCTTATTCAACTCGAATTTCAGAAACGTAAAAGACGCATCCTCTTGGGATATGCTTGACAGCTTTCTAAAAAATTTTAAGTTTCTATCTTTATTAATTTCGAAGATGGTTAGTCCTTGGGAGGTGTGTGTCAGGTACCCGAATTACCACTCCAATTCATCGAATCCATCTCAGAAACATAAAGAAAACATGCCAGAACACCATTGTACTAAATTTAAAGGTTCTACTTTTGTTGGTTTTGGAGATATGGTCTTTGGTCCCGTGCTCATCCGGAAGTTTCCAAAATACGAACCCATGGTTCAAATTCTTTCAAATGTCAGTTTCCAATTTTACAGAAAAGGAAACATAACAGAGCACCTTTGTACTAAAAATAAAAGTTCTATCTTTGTTGGTTGTGGAGATATACCGAACAAGCCCCAGAGCAAAGAGATTATCTCCAAAAACAACAAAGATATAACCTTTAAATTTTGTACAATGATGTTCCTTCTCGTTCGATTTATGTCTCTGAAATTTAAGAGAATTTCGTCCATGGGTTTGGATTTTGGAAGCTTCCGAACGAGCACCAGAGCAAATGAGATTATCTCCACAACCAAGTAAAACATAACCTTTAAATTTGGCAGAGTGGTGTTCTTTCATATTTTATTTAAGTCTCTGAAATTTGAGAGGATTTGGTCCATGGGTTCTTATCTTGGAAGCTTCCCAGATGGGTTCTTATCTGGAACGAGCCCCAGAGCAAACGAGTATATCTCCACAACCAACAAAGATAGAACCTTTATTTTTAGTACAAGAGTGTGCTGTTATGTTTTCTTTTCTATAAAATTTGAAACTGACATTTGAAAGAATTTGAACCATGGATTCGTATATTGGAAGCTTCCGAACGAGCCCCAGAGCAAACGAGATTATCTCCAAAACCAACAAAGATAGAACCTTTAAATTTTTTGCAATGATGTTCCTTCCCGTTTGATTTATGTCTCTGAAATTTAAGAGGATATGGTCCATGGGTTGGGATTTTGGAAGCTTCCGAACGAACCTCAGAGCAAACGAGATTATCTCCAAAAACAACAAAGATATAACCTTTAAATTAGGCAGAATGGTGTTCCTTCATATTTGATTTATGTTTCTGAAATTTGTGAGGATGTGGTTCATGTGTTCAAATCTTGCAAGCTTCCGGACGAGCCCCAGAACAAACGAAGCTTCGGAAGTTCGGAAGCTTCCAAAATCCGAACCCATAGACCAAATCCTTTCAAATTGCAGAGACCTAAACCAAACATGAAAGAACAACATTCTGCCAAATTTAAAGGTTATATCTTTGTTGTTTTTGGAAGTTCGGAAGCTTCCAATATACGACCCCATGGTTCAAACTTTTTCAAATGTCAGTTTCCAATTTTATAGAAAAGGAAACATAACAGCACCCTCTTGTACTAAAAATAAAGGTTCTATCTTTGTTGCTTGTAGAGATATACTCGTTTGCTTTGGGGCTCGTTCGGAAGCTTCTAAAATCCGAACCCATGGACCAAATCCTCTCCAATTTCAGAGACTTAAATAACACATGAAAGAACACCATTCTGCCAAATTTCAAGGTTATATCTTTGTTGTTTTTGGAGATAATCTCATTTGCCCTGGGGCTCGTTCGGAAGCTTCCAAAATCCAAACCCATGGACCATATCCTCTTAAATTTCGGAGACATAAATCGAACGGGAAGGAACATCATTGTTTAAAGGTTCTATCTTTGTTGATTTTGGAGATAATCTCGTTTGCTCTGGGGCTCGTTCGGAAACTTCCAAAATCCGAACCCATGGACCAAATCCTCTCCAATTTCAGAGACTTAAATAACACATGAAAGAACACCACGCTGCCAAATTTAAAGGTTATATCTTAGTTAGTTTTGGAGATAATCTCATTTGCTGTGGTGCTCGTTCGAAAGCTTCCATAATCAAAACCCATGGACCAAATCCTCTCAAATTTTAGAGACTTAAATAACACATGAAAGAATACCACTATGCCAAATTTAAAGTTTATATATTAGTTAGTTTTGGAGATAATCTCATTTGCTGTGGTGCTCGTTCGAAAGCTTCCATAATCCAAACCCATGGACCAAATCCTCTCAAATTTTAGAGACTTAAATAAAACATGAAAGAACACCATTCTGCCAAATTTCAAGGTTATATCTTTGTTGTTTTTGGAGATAATCTCATTTGCTCTGGGGCTCGTTCGGAAGCTTCCAAAATCCAAACCCATGGACCATATCCTCTTAAATTTCGGAGACATAAATCGAAGGGGAAGGAACATCATTGTTTAAAGGTTCTATCTTTGTTGCTTTTGGAGATAATATCATTTGCTCTGAGGCTCGTTCGGAAGCTTCCAAAATCCGAACCCAAGGACCAAATCCTCTCAAAATTCAGAAACCTAAATCAAATATGAGAGAACACCATTCTGCCAAATTTCAAGGTTATATCTTTGTTGTTTTTGGAGATAATCTCATTTGCTCTGCTGCTCGTTCGGAATCTTCCAAAATCCAAACCCATTGACCATATCCTCTTAAATTTCAGAGACATAAATCAAACGAGAAGGAACATCATTGTAAAAAATTTAAAGGTTCTATCTTTGTTGGTTTTGGAGATAATTTCGCTTGCTGTGGGGTTCGTTCGGAAGCTTCCAAAACACGAATCCATGGTTCAAATTCTTTCAAATGTCAGTTTCCAATTTTATAGAAAAGGAAACATAACAGCACACTCTTGTACTAAAAATAAAGGTTCTATCTTTGTTGGTTGTGGATATATACTCGTTTGCTCTGGGGCTCGTTCCAGATAAGAACCCATGGACCAAATCCTCTTAAATTTCAGAGACATAAATAAAACATGAAAGAACATCACTCTGCCAAATTTGAAGGTTATATCTTTATTGGTTTTGGAGATAATCTCATTTGCTTGCTCGTTCGGAAGCTTCCAAAATCCAAACCCATGGACCAAATCCTCTTAAATTTCAGAGACATAAATCGAACGGGAAGGAACATTATTGTACAAAATTTAAAGGTTCTATCTTTGTTGCTTTTGGAGATAATCTCGTTTGCTCCGGAATCATTCGGAAGCTTCCAGAATCCGAACCCATGGACCGATTTTGTCCAGATTCTTAGCCTTCCCTTCGTAATTAGTAACCTACTATATAAATTACATCAAGATAGCTTTATTAGTTTTTGAGTTATCGCGGGGACGGACGGACATCGTTAAATCGACTGTAGGGTATAATAATAAAGATAAATAAATTATTAAAAATAAAAAAGGGTGTTCAAAAGTAGTGAACTAAAAAAATTACAGAATTTACAGAATTATTATACAAAATATTATTTTTAGAATAATTTTATGTTTATGTTGTGTTTTTGGTAATGTATGAAAATTCATTGCCGTAGTGCTGCTTTCCAAACCGCAAACAATTAATTATAATTTTTAACCATTTTGACTATTTTATTCTACAAGAATAATTAATTAGTATACCAAACTACAAAATGTGTTAGGGGCCTCGGTGGCCTAGTGGGGAAGAGCGTATCAAATACGCTGTAAATACCGAGGGAGTGTGGGTCCGAATCCTACACACGTTGTAAGAATTATTCCCACTTACGACATTTAGAGCCACGCCGGGACAAGAAAGGCTGTGTAATTTCCTGTCCACATTTATTTATTATTAAAAAGAAAAGAAATGTGGGATTTTTAACTTAAATTTTATTTAAAACATACGAATATATTTAACAAATTTTGCCAAATAATATATTTTAATTCAACAAAATTTTAAATTTTTGACGATATAACAACAATTATAGTATTTTTAAATACTACAAAATTTTTAAAATAGTAGGGGCTGCCGCCGCCAAAACGCTGAAGAAATTATTGAAACCCTAATATTATAACCAACTTAATTCATATATAAATTTTTTTTCCTTACTCCTATAAGGAGCATAGAGCATCCACTAAATCATTTATTATTCATATTTGACTAAGCTTCGGTTTCTGGAATCATTATTTCACTAAGCCGTTAATTATTCGGCTGTAGCTATTGTACAAGACTAGGCGTTTCTTTAATTCTACGCCATCTATTTTCTTACCCAAGAATTATATTTTATTATTATTTTATTATATATTACAATATGATATTAATTATAATTTTTATAAGACATAATATAAACTTATTATACCCTACACCTAAAGTATAGGGTATATTAACTTTGGTATGGTGTTTGTAACCACCAAAAGGATGCGAGTTAGATATGGATATGTATATATATTCTGAATCAGGATCACCTCCTGAGTCGATTGAACGATGTCCGTCCGTTCGTCCGTTCGCACGATAACTCAAAACCTAATAAAGCCATCTTGATGAGCTATATATAGTAGGTTACTAATTACGAAAGGAAGGCTAAGTTCGAATCTGGAAATCGGTCCATGGGTTCGGATTCTGGAAGCTTCCGAATGATTCCGGAGCAAACGAGATTATCTCCAAAACCACCAAAGATAGAACCTTTAAATTTTGTACAATGATGTTCCTTCCCGTTTGATTTATGACTCTGAAATTTAAGAGGCTTTGGTCCATGGGTTTGGATTTTGGAAGCTTCCGAACGAGCATCAGAGCAAATTAGATTATCTCCAAAACCAACAAATATAGAACCTTTAAATTTTGTACAATGATGTTCCTTCCCGTTTGATTTATGTCTCTGAAATTTAAGAGGTTTTGGTCCATGGGTTTGGATTTTGGAAGCTTCCGAACGAGCATTAGAACAAATGAGATTATCTCGAAAACCAAAAAAGATAGAACCTTTAAATTTTGTACAATGATGTTCCTTCCCGTTCGATTCATGTCCCTGAAAGTTAAGAGGATTTGGTCCATGGATTTGGGTTTTGGAAGCTTCCGAACGAGCACTAGATCAAATGAGATTATCTCAAAAATCAATAAAGATATAACCTTCAAATTTGACAGAGTGGTGTTCTTTCATGTTTTATTTAAGTGTCTCAAATTTGAGAGGATTTGGTCCATGGGTTCGGATTTTGGAAGCGTACCAAAAAGCTCTAGAGCAAACGAGATTATCTCCAAAATCAACAAAGAGAGAACCTTTAAATTTTGTACAATGATGTTCCTTCCCGTTTGATTTATGTATCTGAAATTTAAGAGGTTTTGGTCCATGGGTTCGGATTTTGGAAGCTTCCCAACTAGCTCCAGAGCAAACGAGATTATCTCCAAAACCAAAAAAGATAGAACCTTTAAATTTTGTACAATGATGTTCCTTCCCGTTCGATTCATGTCCCTGAAATTTAAGAGGATTTGGTCCATTGGTTTGGATTTTGGAAGCTTCCGAACGAGCATCAGAGCAAATGAGATTATCTCCAAAACCAACAAAGATAGAACCTTTAAATTTTGTACAATGATGTTCCTTCCCGTTTGATTTATGTCTCTGAAATTTAAGAGGTTTTGGTCCATGGGTTTCGATTTTGGGAGCTTCCGAACGAACACCAGATCAAATGAGATTATCTCCAAAATCGATAAAGATATAACCTTCAAATTTGACAGATTAGTGTTCTTTCATGTTTTATTTAAGTGTCTCAAATTTGAGAGGATTTGGTCCATGGGTTCGGATTTTGGAAGCTTCCCAACGAGCTCCAGAGCAAACGAAATTATCTCCAAAATCAACAAAGATAGAACCTTTAAATTTTGTACAATGATGTTCCTCCCCCTTTGATTTATGTCTCTGAAAATTAAGAGGTTTTGGTCCATGGGTTTGGATTTTGGAAGCTTCCGAACGAGCATCAGAGCAAATGAGATTATCTTCAAAACCAACAAAGATAGAACCTTTAAATTTTGTACAATGATGTTCCTTCCCGTTTGATTTATGTCTCTGAAATTTAAGAGGTTTTGGTCCATGGGTTTGGATTTTGGGAGCTTCCGAACGAGCACCAGATCAAATGAGATTATCTCCAAAATCGATAAAGATATAACCTTCAAATTTGACAGATTAGTGTTCTTTCATGTTTTATTTAAGCGTCTCAAATTTGAGAGGATTTGGTCCATGGGTTCGGATTTTGGAAGCTTCCCAACGAGCTCCAGAGCAAACGAGATTATCTCCAAAATCAACAAAGGTAGAACCTTTAAATTTTGTAAAATGATGTTCCTTCCCGTTTGATTTATGTCTCCGAAATTTAAGAGGTTTTGGTCCATGGGTTTGGATTTTGGAAGCTTCCGGACGAGCCCCAGAGCAAATGAGATTATCTCCAAAACGAACAAAGATATATCCTTTAAATTTGGCAGAATTGTGTTCTTTTATGTTTGATTTAAGTGTCTCAAATTTGAGAGGATTTGGTCCATGGGTTCGGATTTTGGAAGCTTCCCAAAAAGCTCCAGAGCAAACGAGATTATCTCCAAAATCAACAAAGAGAGAACCTTTAAATTTTGTACAATGATGTTCCTTCCCGTTTGATTTATGTATCTGAAATTTAAGAGGTTTTGGTCCATGGGTTTGGATTTTGGAAGCTTCCGGACGAGCCCCAGAGCAAACGAGTATATCTCCACCACCAACAAAGATAGAACTTTTATTTTTAGTACAAAGGTGTTCTGTTATTTTCCTTTTCTGTAAAATTGGAAACTGGCATTTGAAAGAATTTGAACCATGGGTTCGTATTTTGGAAACTTCCGGACGAGCACAAGAGCAACGAGCATATCTCCAAAATCAACAAAAGTAGAACCTTTAAATTTTTTACAATGATGTTCCTTCCCGTTTGATTTATGTCTCTGAAATTTAAGAGGATATGGTCCATGGGTTTGGATTTTGGAAGCTTCCGAACGAGCCCCAGAGCAAATGAGGTTATCTCCAAAAACAACAAAGATATGACCTTTAAATTTGGCAGAATGGTGTTCTTTTATGTTTCATTTAGGTCTCTGAAATTTAAGAGGATTTGGTTCGGATTTTGGGTTCGGATTTTGGAAGCTTCCGAACGAGCCCCAGAGCAAATGATATTATCTCCAAATGCAACAAAGATATAACCTTTAAATTAGGCAGAATGGTGTTCCTTCATGTTTGATTTATGTTTCTGAAATTTGTGAGGATTTGGTCCATGGGTTCAAATCTTGGAAGCTTCCGGACGAGCCCCAGAGAAACGAGCATATCTCCAAAACCAACAAAAGTAGAACCTTTAAATTTAGTACAATGGTGTTCTGGCATGTTTTCTTTATGTTCCTGAGATGGATTCGATGAATTGGAGTGGTAATTCGGGTACCTGACACACACCTCCCAAGGACTAACAATCTTCAAAATTAATAAAGATAGAAACTTAAAATTTTTTACAAAGGTGTCAAGTATATCCCAAGAGCATGCTTTTTTTACGTTCCTGAAATTCGAGTTGAATAAGACAGAAAAGGGAGGAAGTTCAAGCAGCTGCCAAAAAAACTTATGGATTTTTAATTTAATTCGAATTATTCAGGTGTAGGGTATTAATAAGTCGGTTGCATCGACTTACTGTTACATTTACTTGTTTTTATTCGGTTCAGGCACAAGGTTTGATTTATAACACGTTAAAACAACAAAAGGATAACCCATATATTTCTAGGGGTCATGGTATAAAAAACGTCATATTCAGGGTATAAAAAAAGTCATTTTTATACATATAAAAAAAATTTGATATTCGTATTTTTAGAACTCTGGGTAGCCAAAATCAAATAATATGTTTTTATTTAAGTGACCCACATCATGTTTTTGAAATATTGATACTGACCCGGATGAAAAAAAACACCAGATAACATTCCAAGATGCTCAAGCTATATAATCAATTTTATTTTCTACTTTTTAGGAGCAAGTTTTGTTTTGATAAAATCATTTTTTAAACAATATTTGTTTACATTATTTGTTTTACATTATTGTTTTACATTATTATTACATTGTTTTATATTATTTTATTTTATTTTGAGATGTTACAATTTAGTTTGTTTGGGAAATATGATCTAAAAAGTAGGGAAGACATGTTATTTCATTTTTTATTTTTATTTGTTTATACGCTATTTCACAGTACCACGGTATTCTTTTCAAAGTTTGAAGAAAGTCGTAGGAAGCCCTTTAGGAGCCATAGTCCTTTTGATAAATATATGTTTTCTATTTCAATTTAACATTAAAAACAAAAATTAATTTGGGTCCAAACTTAAAGTATAAAACTAAAAAACTAACTTTCGTTTCTGTAAAACGGCTACCAATATAAAGATTATTTCTATAATTATATTATGAAAATATGGCTTAGGTTAGATTAGAAAATGTGTATTTAAAAATATATGAGCGAAATTTAAAAATATATAGTTCTACAATTTTACGACAATCCAAAATGCTAAGCCAATATTGGAAATAACATTGAAAATGATGAAATAGTATTAAATCCTAATTCTTTTAAATTATTTTAACATTATGATTTAATTACACTCATGATTTAATTATAATATTAAATTAAACCATAAAGATACAAATCTGAAAAAATCTGTTAACTATTTACTTTAAGTTTGACTTACTGTAATATCATAATAATAAGTATAATTAAATACAAAGAAACATATAGCAATTGATTTTGTGGCTTTTGTATGTTTTGTTGCTTTAAGTAATTTTACAGAACATTATGTTTCTAAATAGATAACTATTATTTTATACGAATTACTTAGAAAATTATTATAAAATGATTAATATCCCAATTTTTTTAATACTCACTTCGATTCCGCTGTTTCAGCAAAAAGTAGTACATAATTTAAATCCGGTGACAAAAGAAATGATTCTGCATTAAGTTGTCTCTGTAAATAATTAATAAAATAGTATTGTAAAAAATAAATGAAAAAATACATTGAATGCAGTTATTGCTTTTGGTTGTTAGTTATTGTAATGTGTGTTCTTTTATATTATATTCGAAGTGTGGAAAATTTATAAATTTTATATACTCAGCAGAAATTAATTAATACCTCATTTAAAATTTATATCATAAATTACTTATCAACAAATAATATTCATTACTAAAATGTTAGAGACATGTTGTTATTATGTATGTTATTGTTAAATGTTATTATTAGGTATAAGTAAATAGGTAGGCACTTGGGCCAGACAGGTCAGTAGGTCACCCGGAAGTAGGTCAAACCGTAATTAGGTCCGACAGATAGGAAGTAGGTTAATGTCATAAAAATAGATCAAACAGACGGCGGCGGCCGCTAGAAAAGTCTAGGTGTTTATAAAGATTGTATACTTGCTTTGAGTAATAGGTAAACATGGAAATAGTAAGAAAAAATGCTTTTTTTATTCAATTTTGACATGAGATTGTTTCTTGTTTTTTTTTTTTATGACAAGTATTTAAAGAATAGGAAAGAAAAATCATTAGTTAATTGTTATAATGTTGCAAAAAATATTAATAAAAAAAAAAATAAAACAGGAAATGAAAAATATCTAACGTGGTACAGGTTTACTTATTTATGTATACTTGGCTTAAGTAATATGCGCATATGAAAATAATAAGAAAAAATGCTTTATAAAATTTAAAGAGAAAAATGAAAACAGAACAAATTAAGTGTAACTACGTTGTTTAAAATTTTAAGGTATATAATAGTATAAAAATAAAAAAAAAATAAAACAAATTTGTTTATATGTTTGAAATAATTTTTTCAAATAACAAGCCATTATGTATATATTTATATATTGTGTAAAAAGTTAAAAAATTGTTAATAGAATGCAAATTCTAGAATTACAAACGTTCGCGGTCGGTTGTCTTAATAAAATAAAAAAATCGAAAATTAAAAAAAAGGAATAAAAATGAATACAGAAAAATTCACGATAAAATCAATAAAATCGGTGAATGTAAAACGATTCAACATTTTTGGAAAAAAATTGGAGTTTATAATAAATCCAGCACCAGACAACAAAGATCCAATAGATTGGATTAAAACCAGTATTGAATAATTATTTAGCAATTTAATTGAAAATGTTGACCCTAGTGACAAAATTGGTGTCACTTTTGGATGCCAAAGTTTCACGAACGTGGTCCAATCTGGATCAATTTTAAAGAAGCAAAAGACCTTGACATCCAAAGCAACTCCGAAGGATTATTTACAGATACGTTCTGTATAAATGTTACATATGTAGGTTAACTTCAATTGAAAGCAGCGTTACAACCAATAAGAAATTCAAATGTAAGCATCCCAGCAAAAGGAGCGAGTATCAGTGAGCTCAAAAAATGTCAACTGTACCTCTCTAAATATCAAAATGTAGTTTATGATTTCAAAGCAAAAGGAAAATCGATTATTTTTCGAAATGAAGAAGATAAGGAAAAAAGATTGAATTTGATAAACGATGAAGGTCACATCAATGTAATTACATAATCAATAGCAGCATTTAGTTGTGATTACTTTTGCCAAACATGTAGTCTTCCGTATAACAATAGATTGTCTCACAGATGTAAACAGTCGTGTTTCTTTTGTAAATAATCTCTAGCATGTGACGTAAATTTTCCAAATATTAAACATGATGTATGCAATCGAAGTTTTAAAGATCAAACTTGTTTTGATAATCATAAAGCAACATCATTTACATCATTTACATTAAACCAAAATTAATTATGAGGGGAACAAAGATAATTTTAATTGCTGTTAAATTCATTAAACTATTTTCCAATGCCGTTATCTAGTTTACCGTAAGCGTTTGATTTAGACATAAATTTGAAGAAAGGATATTTTGCTCATATGTTTAATCGTAAAAACAATATAAAATATAATGTAAAGTTATCCGATCGTAAATATTACTGTTATAATTAAATAAGTGCATCGGGAAGAAAACAATTTCTTGAATGGTATGAAGAAAATAAAAACAAGTCTTTTAACCTCCAAAATGAACTTGTAGAATATTTTATGAATGACGTAAAAATTTTGACAGCGGCCAAGTATTAAAGTCAGACAAATATTTTTGGATGAATGTAAGGTTGAGCCATTTTTAGAGGCCACTACAATTGCTCCAGCGTGTAATTTGGTTTTAGAAGGAATTTTTTAAAACCGTATACAATTGGACTTTACCTAAACAAAGATATCGCTTATCAAAAAACGAGTCAATCATTGTCATAAAATGGTTAATATGGGAAGAAAATCGAAGAAAAATAAAAAGTATGGTGGTAATGGAAAAGAAAATGTTATTTTTGGTCTTCGTGTTGACGGATATTGTACAGACACAAAATAAATATTTGAGTTTTATGGCTGCTATTACCATGGCCATCCAAAATGTTTCAAAAATAATAATGATAAAAAATATGAAACACGTTATGAAGCTACATTATCCAAAGCGAATAAATTATGCTCCTTAGGTTATCAAGTAATTGAAAAGTGGGAGTGTGAATTTCGAAATGAAATGAGATCAAAAGAATACATAGCATTTTTTTCAAAATAGGAGAACGAAAGTTTGATACCACTAAAATCATGTGACTCGTTTTATGGCGGTAGAACAGGAGACACAAGAACATATTAATGGTGAGAAAAATATGTATATAGATATATGCTCACTATATACTTGGGTGTGCAAATTCGGAAAATTTCCAGTGGGTCATCCAAAAGTTCATGTTGGACAAATTGAGTGCAATAAATTAAATTAATAATACTGAAGGATTAATAAAGGCATTGACACTTCCTCCAGAACAACTATACCATCCGGTTTTGCCTATAAATCAAAATAATAAGTTAATGTTTTCCTGCTGTCATACATGTAGCTTGGAAATGAATAATGATGATTGCTGTCATGATAATCGTAGGAGGTCAATTTTAGGAACATGGGTTATAGATGAAGTAAGAGAAGCTGTTAAACAGGGATACAAAATTTTGGAAATATACGAGGCATGGCAGTATACTGTTAAACAATATAATCCCCTTACATCACAAAAAGCGGTTTTCACTGAAATTCTGAACAAGTTCCTTAAAGAAACTTTAGGCTAGCCAACACTAAAGGAAAAGTGCAAAAATTTAAAAAAATTTTCCAAAATGGAAGGCATAAATTTACAGTTTAACGAAATAGAAAAAAATCCTGGGCTTCATTAGCTGAATTAACGTTAAACTCTTTTTGGGGTAAATTTGGGCAGAGAGAAAATCAATCAAAAACTGAAATCATAAATGAGCCTTATGAATTATTTATTCTTCTTACTGATCCTTCCAAGAGTGTAAATCGAATAACTCCAATAAACGAAAAAACATTTTTGGTAAATTGGGAATATAAAGAAGAAACAGCTGAAACATTATTAACAGTTAACGTTTGTATAGCTGCTTACACTACCCCATAAGCTCGTTTAAAATTGTATTCTTATTTAAACAATTAAAAAGAACGAGCTTTGTATTACGATACTGATTCAATAATATATGTAGCACGTGAAGGAGAATATAACCCTCCAACAGGAGTTTTCATAGGAGATATGACAGATGAGGTTGAAGAATATGGAATAGGAAGTTACATTACAGAATTCGTCAGTGGGGGTACAAAGAGCTATGCATACAAAATATATAGTACCAACTCCAAATGCGAAAAAACTGTTTGCAAAGTCAAAGGTATTCGTTTATATTATAACACTTCACAAGAAATAAATGTTGGATCTATGAAACAATTAGGTAAAAAACTAAACAATTTTCAACAAATAAATATAACATTTCCTAGTATTCGTCGAACATACGATCACAGAGTCATCACTGTTCCTGAAAGAAAGACAATTCCAGAAAATGAGTTTTTGCAGATGATTATACTTCAGTAGTTAAAAGTATGGAAAAGATTTATAAAAGGGAGGGGGAATCTTCAAAAAATTCTAAAATTTAATGAAAAGTTATAAAGTAAATCAGTATCATACTTATTCAGAAATAAAGGCTAGTGTTTGCGAAAGGTTTAACAGAACATTAAAATCAATTATGTGGAAACAGTTTAGTTTACAAGGAAATTTTAAATGGATAGAACTTTTACCAAAACTAATTGAAAAACATAATAACACAAAACACAGTACAATTAAGTTAAAACCAAACCAAGTTACATCACAAAATGAAAAACAAATTCTTCGTTCAATTTACAATTACCCTAAAATATTTAATAAGGGAAAATTTAATGTTGGTGATTTTGTTAGAATTGCAAGGGGTAAAGGTATTTTTCAAAAAGGATATGAACCTAACTATTCAACTGAAGTTTTTAAAATTGCTTTCAAAAACAAGACAGACCCGATTACATATACTTTAAAAGATTATAAAAATAAATTAGCTCGTGGTGGCTTCTATGAACAGGAACTAGCTAGTGTCAAAGACTCGAATGCTTATTTAATTGAAAAATTTTTTAAAACAAAAAGGCAATAAAGTGCATGGGAAATATTTAGGCTTTGATAATAGTCATATTCAATGGATAAGTAAATATGCTATTCTTTCATAAAAAAGTTTAATTAGAGTTTATGTAAAAGATTTTTTCTTAACTTTAGAGCACTCTTAAATACAACAATGTTGCAAAAATGCTATTTAAAAAAATTATAGTTTTATTATTATCAATTAGAATTTATTACATTAATAAAAAATTTACTTTACAACTTTTGATTTTTAACTAGTTTTCTTAAGGATTTTAATTTCTAAACAATGATAATACAATTATTTAGAAAAAAAATTTAGTATAAATAAAGTTGGATCTTTCTTAAGATATATCAATTCAAAGAAAGAGTTCAACATAATAATACAACAAGAGAGCAAAATGGAAAACACAGCAGGGATTTTCGCCTACGCTCAACAAGTAGAACCAACACAGAAGTTGGCTCCAATTAAACGAAAAAGAATAAGAACTCAAGAAGAATCGCAGATACATCAACAACAACATCATCATCATCATCATCAACAACAACAACAACAACAAAAAAGCTGAAAGCTAAAGCACCAGCTAAAAAAAGCTTCAAAGAAGCTTTTAATAACAAAAATGTTGAAACTGGAAAGAGTTTCTTAAAAACAAAAGATATGGAGGAAGAAGCTCTATATCACATAATAAGTGTAAAACGAATCAAGACCATTTATGGTCTTTAGTGGGTCTTTGAGACCCGCAATTTAATTATTTTTGTACATCAAAAATATACTGAATTCTGATTTTATTAAAGAAAAAAAAGAAAGAACATTTTGTATATAAAGATAAAAATTTAAATTTAAATATTATAGATATATCTGAGTCTTTTGGTAAAATATATGCAATTCACTAATAAATGATGTAAATTAGTTTGTAGTTTTTTTATTATTCATACATAAATATAAAATTTAAAAAAAGGTATAAATTTCTTTTATTTAGTTGTTTTATTTTTCAGTTTTAGCTTTATATGTACCTAAATAGTTACAAAATTTATTTATTTAATATTTTTTTCGTAAAAACACAGGTATTTCATAAAAGAACCGATGAAAATTACATCATACATTAAATTTTTGAACCGGAATAAAAATCTCTACTTGCAAGCTTGTAACATTCTTTTCTTTACAGATCTATATGAATTTTTTTTACTATTTTATATCTTGATATGATTTTTACACCATCTAACTAGTTTTAAAAATCCAATTTTGCATTTCTTTATTTATATACTCTGAAAACTAGTTTGACTGGGTGCTACAGTGTATAACGCAGTTCAATTTTATTGGCAAATCATTTTTAATTCAATTTTTTCAAAGGTTCAAGTTGATGAAATTACATTTACTGTAGATGAGGAGGAATTAATGGAAACTGAAGAATTTATACCACCCTTTCAAGTCTTAGATGAAGTTATAGTGGAGCAACAAATTTGGGAAATAAATAACCAAGAAGGAGATCCTGACTATTTCTATTCTACTATATGTAAGTAATTCATAATAAAAAACATATTAAATAAAATTTAAAAATTTTTTCATTTATTGTTGTCCTTGTTTAAAATGTTTTGAAATGAAATGAAATTTTATTTTCTAGTAGTACAGGTATTTCAAAAAACAATCTAGAATAATTACATTGAACGCTATAACGTTTATTTTAATATATATCTCTTCGTGCAATTTCATAACAGGTTTCATAACAATTTCATAAGATTTTATATATTTAACAACATATTCCCTTACATTTGATTCAACATTTTTATTGTGTATCATTACAGCTTGAAGAAAATCAATTAAGTTGTAAAATGTGTCAGCTTCCTCTATGTTAATGTTAAGACATTGGCCAATAACCATTCTTAACCCATATTGTAAGCTTAATTTTGTGTTCTTTATTAATAGTTTCGAGTACCTTTCATAAAATTGCTGATAGAATTTAGACCAATCACGATATTTTAAAATAGCTGCCTTTTTTTCCAATACGATGAAAAATGCAAGTCCCTACAAGAGATTCTGTATCAAAACCAACAAGAACTCTTAATGACTGATTTTTCTTGAGAAAATATGTATAACTAAACATCAAATTTGTGTTCGATCTTTGATCTTCCATTACTATGTTTTAACTAAACCTTTTTAATATTAATTATATTGCTTAGGTACACAAGATTGTGAAAATTTTAAATTTCCAAATAAGTTGTAAAACATATTGATAATCAAATTGTCGTTTTCTATATGATTATCTTTGCTAAATTTATTCAAAAAAAGTTTTTATACTTAAACCAAAATATCTACACCAGCCATAAACACAACAGTATTGTCCACATACATTCGAAAGGACACCCTGTGTTTGCCAATTATTAAAAACTATACACTGATTTTTCAAATATTTCAAAATTTCCGGTTTATCTGGAACTCCACCATAAGAATCAACATGTACGTGTAGTTTACCCATAAGTTCCACTACACTGCTATTATGATACAATTTTTCGCGCTCATTAGATCCATTATTATCAGATTTTGCTATATTTGCTTTATCTAAAACCCATCCTGCACATTCTAAATGAGTTGCAGCAGCATCTGTACCACAATTTAATAATCATTCAATATAAGCTCTATAGTGATAATTTCCAACAGATGGTGTTATATTTTTACCATTTAATTGAACATTACATTGTTTTATTAAAGAATGTAAAATGTTATTAAGTACACTTGCTTGTATTATTATTTTTCCATCAGCAGTTTTATCATTATTCCAATGTGTTCCATCTTTCTTTAAGATCTGTACTTTTAACATCAAATATGTAGAAGACAAATCTCTATATGTATCGCCACGACCCAGTGAAACAAATTCAATAGTTGAAGGATTCTCTAAATAAGCAATAGGATTGTAAGAAACTTCTTCAGATCGTAAAATGCTAAATCGAATGGGTTGGGTTTTAAAAATAACCAACTCAGATTTCATACACTCAATCATAATTAATTAAAAATATCTTTTTGTTTCTTTTTATTATTATCTTTGCGACGTTTTGACTTAAAATAATTTAAATT
>OX352772.1:146125227-146127727 GCA_947095535.1 Poecilobothrus nobilitatus
CTTCCGTGAGGTACTTGAGAAGGTCAAAAGGCGTTTCAATGACTAGGTTCACTCAAGGAAATATGCATAGGAGTATGGTGGCAGACGATCTCTTAACTCAGAATGTTCAGGTGAGAAAGACCGACGTAGTAATAATAAGTGAACAGTATAGGAATAGAGACATCCCGAACTGGTTTTCTGATGCAACAAATACGGCGGCGATCTGGGTAGTAAGCCCAAACAATATTAAAATCGAAAGCCATGACAACGATGAAGGTTTAGTTTGGATCAAAAGCTGCAGGCTCACAATTATTAGCTGCTACTTCACACCAAACCAAACAACGCAGCAATACAAAATGAAAATGGAAAAATTAGAAGATGTAATAGCGGAAATAAGGGGGAACATAGTAGTGGCTGGAGATTTCAATGCTAAAGCTGTAGAATGGGGAGAGCCCCATACCAACAGCAGAGAGAAGCAAATAATGGACATGGCAGCCAGAAAAAACCTGATAGTGTTAAATAAAGGCGCAACATCTATATTTCGGCGCCCGGGGTACACGGAAACGATACCAAATATAACACTAGCATCAGTTGACCTCTTGAATGCCATCCGGAAATGTGAAGTACTCGAGGATATGTGAAGTACTCGAGGATCACTAATACATATCATTCGAGTTACATGCTGCTCCGACAGAGAGATTGAGAAGTCGAGACCTAAATGTTAAATGGAATGTGAAAAAACTTGATCGCAATAAAATGAGGTCGACTTTGAGTAATAGCCTTGAAAGGTTAAGGCGATTCTCGCAGAATTTATAGGGTAGAGCAAAAGCAGAAGTGATGGTTAACTCAGTGATGAGCAGGATTGCCCGGGCCTGCTAAGTATCTATGCCACGGAAAAAATGGAGAGAAAATAAGCGCCCTGTATACTGGTGGACGGATGAAATAGCAGAAATAAGGAGGAAATGCTTGCACCTATCTCGGGTCGCACAGCGGATCAGAAACAGACCAGAGGCGGCGATTGCATCGATGGAGCACAAGATAGTAAGAAAACAACTCCGAATTGCAATAAAGAAAAGCAAAAAATGGAGAGAATTATGCGAAGAGGTGAATACCGGAGCCGTGGGGTTTGGGGTACAAGATTGCAATGAAGAAATTGAAAGCTCCAGCAGCTGATAGTGCAATGACAGCAGAAAAAATGGAATTCATTGTAGATGCACTTTTCCCCACACATCCAATACGAAACGAGATATATTCAGAGTATATAAATGAGGAAATACCAGAATTCACCCTAGGGGAGCTAGAAGGAGCAGCGAGGTCTCTGAGGAACAAGAAAGCCCCTGGACCTGACGGGATTCCTAATGAAGCCATAAAAGCAGCAGTCAATGTTTGCCCGAAGACAATGCTAAACATGTACAGTACCTGTTTAAAAGAAGGCGTTTTTCGCAAGAGATGAAAGGAGGCAAAACTAGTATTGATAGACAAGGGTAAAGGGAAACGTTTTACGGCTTCATCTTACAGACCACTATGTATGCTTGACACAGCTGGGAAGGTTCTCGAGAAATTATTAAAAGCTCGATTGGGTATGGCCGTAAGAGCTGCAGGTGATCTGGCGGATAAGCGGTTTGGATTTAGGCCGGGGAAATCAACGCTAAATCCTATTCCTATCCTATTCGGTGACAAAAATTGCAGAAGCAGCCGAAAAGGGAAACCACTATTGCAGGAAAATGGTTTTTCTTGTTACACTGGACGTTAAGAATGCTTTTAACTCAGCGAGGTGGAATGATATGATAGAGGCATTGCAAAATGTATTCCACATACTCACTTATCTGAAACGAATCTTAGAAGATTACCTTAATGAACGAAGCTTAGTATACAACACTGAAAGCGGAACCAGAAAGAAACAAATCACCGCAGGTGCTGCCCAAGGATCCATCTTAGAATCAGACTTGTGGAACGCCGTTTACCATGGATTACTTCGAAAAGCAATTCCGGAAGGAACTCTACTAGGGAGCTATGGAGAAGATGTGGCAGCAGTCATCACAGTACGGAGTGTGGAAGAAGCACAGATCAAACTAAACCAAGTCATGAAAAGAGTGTGCAATTGGATGCAACTGCATGGGTTAGAATTAGCAGCAGAAAAAACAGAAATTGTCATCCTAACAAGGAAACGGATTCCAACAATAATTACAATGCAAGCTGGCAACCAAACAATAGAGACAACAGAATCCGCAAAATACCTGGAGACCATGTTGGACTCAAAACTCACGTTCTTGCGGACATTTGGGCGGACGCTCTTAACAAAGAGCACTGCAGGAAGCGAATAAGGGCGGTACAACGGAGAGGAACTCTTCGCGTCGCGTGCTCCTATCGAACGGTGTCGTATACGTCGGTAACAGTTATCGCGAACGTTATCTCGATTGATCTGCTGGCGCGCGAGCGGAACAGCAATTTCAATAAGGACCCGGGAACCAGCAAGGAGGAGGCAACGATGGAGGCAAGATCGCTCATCATGGCACAATGC
>OX352772.1:146142727-146155041 GCA_947095535.1 Poecilobothrus nobilitatus
CGATCTTTCAAAATTATCGGGAATTTTTCATTATCAAGTAGTTCAATTGCATTGGTCAGTCGACCTCATACTCTTAAGAATTCGTTTTGATCAAGAAATGGATTTAACTTGATTAGACTATTTTTCTGCGACATTGTTTTATCATCCTTTAATGATTGAATTTCTTCGCAAAAACTTCTCTTTTTATTAAAATTTGCATTGCACGATTTATTTCCTGAGCTCTTAGATATCCTTTCACTTTATTTAGGTTTTACTTGGAGTTATTTATGCACCGATAACAATGCGCTACGACTCGTAAGAGTCTCGTTAGGGATGAGAAACGGAGTTCAAAAGGATCGACATCTTTCTCTGTATTCATATGACAAATGAACACCTTTCTTTTTTCTAATTCGGTGGAAACCCGCTTATGGCGTGGCCAGAATTCTGCCGTTTTTGTTAGCCAATCTGGACCAATCCACCAAAGCTTGTAATTTGCTAATTCTGCAGGATGCATTCCTCTTGTTGCACAATCGGCGGGATTTTGTTTTGTAGTCACATGTGGCCAAACATTTTTTTTCAAAACATCATGAATGTGCGAAACGCGATTGGCAACAAATGTGGTCCATCTGCTAGGGTGATCTCTTACCCAGGCTAACACGATTTCCGAGTCACTCCAACCAAAAATTGAGATGTTTTGATCCAAGGATAATGATTTTTTCAACTAGCTTGGCCGCCAGGCTGGTAGCACGTAATTCCAGTCGTGGTAAAGACAAGGTTTTTATTGGAGCGACTTCACTTTTTGCCGCAATCAAATTAATTTTTCATGTACCTACAGAATCAATAACACATAAATATACAACTGCTGCGTAGGCCTTTATTGAGGCGTCTGCGAAAACATGAAGCTCCACGCCTGTATTTTGGGGTGGATATTGGACCCATCTTGGAACTTGTATTTTGGTGATATCCTTTAAACCTGTAGAGTAATTGAGCCATAGTTGTTTTAATTCGGCACTTATGCTATCATCCCAGTTGAGCCCCTCTAACCATAATTTTTACATAATGATTTTCCCAATTATGATTACTGGAGTCAACCAACCTAACGGATCGAATAGTTTAGAAAGCTGTGACAATATTGTTCGCTTTGAATATTCTTGTTGTGTGTCAGGGACATTTACCAAATATGAGCAATAGTCTGTCGTGGGATTCCATATTATTCCCAATGTTTTTACTTCGTCTTCAGCTTCTGTTAATGATAATACCAATTTGGGCTCAATATCACACAATGATGATGTGAGTTCTTTTCCATTTGACTTCCATTTGTGTAATGGGAATCCCCCCCTGTGCATTAATTTAATCATTTCGGTCTTGATTTGTAGTGCCGCTTCTACGTTATCTGCTCCCGACAACAGTCATCCACATAGAAATCTGAGAGCGCCACCTTGGATGCGTGGGGATAATTCTGTTCTTCATCCTTGGCTAATTGTTGCAACGTTCGGGTTGCCAAATACGGTGCATTTTTCGTGCCGAATATCACGGTTAGCAACTTGTAGTCTTTTACAGGCTTGTCTTCGTTATCTCGCCATAATGTCCTTCGGTACTCAGCATGAGAATCCTGAACTAATACTTGCCGGTACATTTTTTCCACGTCAGCCGTGAAGGCGATTTTATGTTTGCGCCAACGAATGAATAATTGTACCAAATGATTTTGCACAACAGGACCCTTTAGCAGCATTTCATTAAGAGAAAATCCACTAGCTTATTTTTTGGATTATGAATACATTCTTCACTGCTAGCTTCTACCATGTGCCCTAATTGTAGATATTCGTTGACCACTTTCTTATATTCCGTTGTGAGTATATCGCCTCTTTTGAATCGACGTTCTAATTGAGATAAGCGTTGTAAAGCAATGTTACGAGAAGCTCCTAGAAAATGTGTTGAGGTAGCCTCACGAAATGGCAATACTCACGAAATGGCGATACTCGATATCTTCCTGATGGATCTCTAACAGTGGTCTGGTCATAAATGGTCAAATTTTTAATTGATTTTCCAATGAAGTGTTGATGTGAAAATTCTGAATGGACCTTGTGCATGTTGCAGTTGTGTTATCTTTGCCGCATAGGATCCACTCAAATATAGTTTTTTGCGCTAGTAGATTGCCGTTGGCTCTATGTTGCAAGCCTTCTAGCATTATGTGAGAGTAGCAATCGGCCCCAAGCAAAATATCGATTTTTGATGGCTTGTAATATTCGGGATCTGCCAGTTCTCCACGTAGGCCGTCTAAATCGGGTTGTGTGATTTCTTTATCTGGTATTGTGTTAGTGATCTTTTTCACCAGCAAACCCACAACAGTTGTCTGGTATGAGCCTGAGACTGATTGTAATGTCAAATTCACCTGTGCCCTTGAGTTTTCAATTTTGTTCCCTCCGACTCCATGAATCCGCACGTCGATTTTTTCTATAGGTAAGTGTAATTGCGTTTGCTAATTGTTGTGCCATCTCTTCTGTGAGGAAGGACACTTGTGATCTAGCGTCAATGAGGGCGTGCGCAATTCTATTGTGGTCTGATGGTGCAACCAGTTTAACCAGCGCGTTTGCTAAAAATGTGGTTGTTTGCTTCATGTGATGCGTTACGTGGGTATGCACATCTCGATTTGAGTTGAACACAGGAGCCTGTGCCGACAGCTGACAATTTTCACTTGCTTGATGTGATGAAGAAGTCTGTGCCAAAAGCTGGACCTGTTGGGTTGTCGCATCTCGTGTCAAATGCAATAAAGAATGATGTGGTTTCTTACAAATCATACATCTTCCCTGACTCGGACAATTGGCTAATCTGTGCCCTTCATTTAGACAATTTATACATATTTTTTTACTCTTGACGATTTCTAATCTTGCGTTGCTATTCAGGCTCAGAAATATTGGACACTTTCTTAACTGATGTTGACCTCCGCACAACGGACATGTTGATCGGGTGGCATTATGGAACGCACAACCGTTGGGACTTGGCTTACCCTGGGTGGTAGTTATTTGGTCTCTCGTAGACACTGCTTCCAAAGCTCGAAAACGATTTTCCAAGAACGTTTCTAAGGCTTGCCACGATGGGAGGTCCTTATCCCTGCTCATACTTTGCTCCCAGAGTTGACGAGTGCCAGACGGCAGCTTCTGCACGGTTATGAACGTTATAATTGGCTCCCAGCTTTCTACATTGATTCCTAAATTCAGGATTGCCAGCAAACATTCGTTGGTTGTATCCAGCAATCCTCGTATCTCGTGAGCTCTCTCATGTTGAACGTC
This sequence comes from Poecilobothrus nobilitatus, assembly GCA_947095535.1. Lineage (NCBI taxonomy): Eukaryota > Metazoa > Arthropoda > Insecta > Diptera > Dolichopodidae > Poecilobothrus > Poecilobothrus nobilitatus. Next base: position 146,145,997 of record OX352772.1, read on the forward strand.
CTTCTGGGAGAATAATCTCTTTAAGTGATTATTCAACAAAAGTCGCTTGTTATCATAACGGTCCCTTAAAGTATCCCACGCCGAAATGTAGTTGTTGTCCGTGACCTGGAAATGTCTTAGCAACTGTCCTGGATCTCCTACCAGATGCATCTTTAAATAGTGTAACTTTTGAGCACAAGTCAGACTGGCATTGTCGTGAATTAGAGATTTAAATAAGTCGTGGAATGAAGGCCAGTCTAAATAATTCTCGGTGAACTTCTCTAAAGTTATTTTCGGCAGATTAATATTGATCTGGACCACCGGTTTCTGTCCCCTGGAAGTGTCGACAAGTGGACTATCAACTGCATGCATCTTCTCTGACGCCTGCTCACATATGTGATAATATATGGCGCTCAAAGTCCCATATATGTCATCCTGTAGATATTCATCTTCTAGTAGTTGCCTTCCAGTTTCAGATTGCGAATACTGCAATATTTCCAAGTGTGTACTGGTGAGCTTGTTCCACAATTGTTCTACCTCCTTTATTATCTGCTGATAGAAAAATTTCCCTCTTGGTTGGACAGCATCTTTCTCAAACCTAGTCCCAAAAGATTGAAATAGGAAAATAGGAATATTTTTTAAGATATGTAAATTTATGTATGTGTGAACAATATGAATTTTAAGTTAATGTGAAAAAATTAACTTTCTATTTGTCTTTGTATGTAAAATTAAAATTAGCAAAATTAAAAAGTTAGTAATGTATTTAAAAAATTAACTTGATAATTTAGGATGTTTGCTTTACTGTGTGGAAAACGAGTAAAAAAATATTTTTTTTTGTACGTAACATTCAAGTTAGAATTTAATGTATAAATTAAATTGCTAATGTAATGTGTTTTGTTTCATGTGTGGAAAATTTGAAATAACCCCTTAACACCCCTTTTTTTGGTGTTAAATAGACCGTTATTAATATTGTTATTTCCAAACCGCTTATATAATATAAATTAGATATATTGTTGAGTACGTTTAAAATTACGGCAGACTTTCTTGATGTTTTCTATATTGCGTTTGGATTTCTGTATATGTAGACTTCAAAATTTTAACCTCTGGCAAGTACTTTATTTCACTGAATTACTTTGAATCAGTTGAATCAATGAGTGTGAGTGTGAATTTTTTTTTCTTTTTTTTTGAAGGTGTGGTTTATTAGTAATTAATAAATAATAAAAAAAATTGGAACGGACTTACTTTGCTTGTAGAATCCTCCCTGTTGCCTTCTCTCGATATATTGATACCGGAACCGCACGTTTTACCGAAATTACCGTTTTAAATAAAAGAACTAAAGAACCCTTTTTTTTTATTAATTATGATCACTTTGTTGATCGGATTTTAGTTTGTCACTGTTCTTAATTATATCAAAAAAACACACACAAGATAGTTTTTAAGTTTTTATTCACACTTCCACTTTTATCGATCTAAAAAAGCTAATATAGTCACTATATTATTATTTTTTATATAATCGGATTTTTATTTTTTTTTACACCCTTTTTTTTAATATCCGGTTCGAAGGACCAAAATGTTTTTTTAACGATAAAAAAAATGTTTTGTAGATATGTATAAAGAAAAACAAATAGTTCAATTTTAATTAACTAACAATTTTATTAAGAAATTCAATTAAATCCTAAATCTTTAATTTATTTACTTATTTTTAATTTAAAAACATCAGTAACTAATTAATTATCTTTTCTTTTCGGCGACTCGGAAGCAAATAAAATAAAATTCATAAAATTTGGGTTTATATACACTTGAGTTAAACGGTTCAGGACTAACGTTTAACTCAATTTCAGTAACCTTGAATTTAAAGTATATAGTAAAATGAAAAACAAACAAAAAAAAAGTATATAAAAAAAAAACATATGTAGTGTATATAAAGAGTTAAAATTATTAAATATATAAAAAATATGCAATTATTGTGAATAAAATTAATTTTAATTAATGTAACTGACATTTTGTGTCCCAAAATGAAAACAATTATATTTTGACAATTTCTATCTAATATTGTGAATTTGTTTGTTCTGACAATTAATGTTCTAGGGGCTTCGGTAGCCTAGTGGGTAGGTGTGTGGCGTATTAACCGAAGGAGTGTGGGTTCGATCCCTGCACAGGTCGTAAGTGTTTTTTCTTTACATACCCCCCTTACGAGCAAATATAATGTAAATATATAGCATATAATATAAACAACATAAATAATATTAGTATATAATTTAATAATAGTACAAAAAACCTATAATGGCCTTAGTAGCCGATGGTTCAATAATATTGCATTACATTTATGTATGTAATATTAATATAAATAAATAAATAAAATTAATGTTTTAACATTAACAAATGAATGTAGCAAATTAATGTAAACACAAAAAAGGAAAAAAACTGGATAAAATTTTGGATTTTATTGGTAAGTAAAAATCTAATAAATAAATAATAATTGCTTTCTTTTTAGGTGTTGATGGTTGATGGTTAATTCTATGGATGTTGAAGGTTGTTTGATATGGACCCCAGATTTTCAGATAAGAATTTTATTTTGTGAATGACGATTCTTTGTGATGCGTTCTTTTATTTTCAATTTTAGGTGCAGAACGACTAAACAAATATTATTATTAATATTATTATTATTATTATTATTATTATTATTAATATTATTATTATTAATATTATTGTTATTATTATTAATATTATTGTTATTATTATTATTATTCTTATTATTCTTATTATTATCATTATTTTTATATTTCTTATTGTTCTTATTATTCTTATTATTCTTATTATTATTAATATTATTATTATTATTATTTATATTATTTATAATTATTATAATTATTATAATTATTGTTATTATTATTTTTATTAATTATTATTACTATTATTATTATTGTTATTATTATTATTATTTTTGTTATTATTATTACTATTATTAGTATTATTATTATTAATATTATTTTTATTATTATTATTATTTTATTATTATTATTATTATTATTATTAATATTATTATTTTTAATAGTATTATTATTATTCTTATTATTTTATTATTATAATTATTATAATTATTATTATTATAATTATATAATTATTATAATTATTATAATTATATAATTATTATAATTATTATTATTATTATTATTGTTATTGTTATTGTTATTATTATTGTTATTGTTATTGTTATTGTTATTGTTATTGTTATTGTTATTGTTATTGTTATTGTTATTGTTATTGTTATTGTTATTGTTATTGTTATTGTTATTGTTATTGTTATTGTTATTGTTATTGTTATTGTTATTGTTATTGTTATTGTTATTGTTATTGTTATTGTTATTGTTATTGTTATTGTTATTGTTATTGTTATTGTTATTGTTATTGTTATTGTTATTGTTATTGTTATTGTTATTGTTATTGTTATTGTTATTGTTATTGTTATTGTTATTGTTATTGTTATTGTTATTGTTATTGTTATTGTTATTGTTATTGTTATTGTTATTGTTATTGTTATTGTTATTGTTATTGTTATTGTTATTGTTATTGTTATTGTTATTGTTATTGTTATTGTTATTGTTATTGTTATTGTTATTGTTATTGTTATTGTTATTGTTATTGTTATGTTATTGTTATTGTTATTGTTATTGTTATTGTTAATTGTTATTGTTATTGTTATTGTTATTGTTATTGTTATTGTTATTGTTATTGTTATTGTTATTGTTATTGTTATTGTTATTGTTATTGTTATTGTTATTGTTATTGTTATTGTTATTGTTATTGTTATTGTTATTGTTATTGTTATTGTTATTGTTATTGTTATTGTTATTGTTATTGTTATTGTTATTGTTATTGTTATTGTTATTGTTATTGTTTATTGTTATTGTTATTGTTATTGTTTATTGTTATTGTTATTGTTATTGTTATTGTTATTGTTATTGTTATTGTTATTGTTATTGTTATTGTTATTGTTATTGTTATTGTTATTGTTATTGTTATTGTTATTGTTATTGTTATTGTTATTGTTATTGTTATTGTTATTGTTATTGTTATTGTTATTGTTATTGTTATTGTTATTGTTTATTGTTATTGTTATTGTTATTGTTATTGTTATTGTTATTGTTATTGTTATTGTTATTGTTATTGTTATTGTTATTGTTATTGTTATTGTTATTGTTATTGTTATTGTTATTGTTATTGTTATTGTTATTGTTATTGTTATTGTTATTGTTATTGTTATTGTTATTGTTATTGTTATTGTTATTGTTATTGTTATTGTTATTGTTATTGTTATTGTTATTGTTATTGTTATTGTTATTGTATGTTATTGTTTATTGTTATTGTTATTGTTATTGTTATTGTTATTGTTATTGTTATTGTTATGTTATTGTTATTGTTATTGTTATTGTTATTGTTATTGTTATTGTTATTGTTATTGTTATTGTTATTGTTATTGTTATTGTTATTGTTATTGTTATTGTTATTGTTATTGTTATTGTTATTGTTATTGTTATTGTTATTGTTATTGTTATTGTTATTGTTATTGTTATTGTTATTGTATTGTATTGTTATTGTTATTGTTATTGTTATTGTTATTGTTATTGTATTGTTATTGTTATTGTTTATTGTTATTGTTATTGTTATTGTTATTGTTATTGTTATTGTTATTGTTATTGTTATTGTTATTGTTATTGTTATTGTTTTTTGTTATTGTTATTGTTATTGTTATTGTTATTGTTATTGTTATTGTTATTGTTATTGTTATTGTTATTGTTATTGTTATTGTTATTGTTATTGTTATTGTTATTGTTATTGTTATTGTTATTGTTATTGTTATTGTTATTGTTATTGTTATTGTTATTGTTATTGTTATTGTTATTGTTATTGTTATTGTTATTGTTATTGTTATTGTTATTGTTATTGTTATTGTTATTGTTATTGTTATTGTTATTGTTATTGTTATTGTTATTGTTATTGTTATTGTTATTGTTATTGTTATTGTTATTGTTATTGTTATTGTTATTGTTATTGTTATTGTTATTGTTATTGTTATTGTTATTGTTATTGTTATTGTTATTGTTATTGTTATTGTTATTGTTATTGTTATTGTTATTGTTATTGTTATTGTTATTGTTATTGTTATTGTTATTGTTATTGTTATTGTTATTGTTATTGTTATTGTTATTGTTATTGTTATTGTTATTGTTATTGTTATTGTTATTGTTATTGTTATTGTTATTGTTATTGTTATTGTTATTGTTATTGTTATTGTTATTGTTATTGTTATTGTTATTGTTATTGTTATTGTTATTGTTATTGTTATTGTTATTGTTATTGTTATTGTTATTGTTATTGTTATTGTTATTGTTATTGTTATTGTTATTGTTATTGTTATTGTTATTGTTATTGTTATTGTTATTGTTATTGTTATTGTTATTGTTATTGTTATTGTTATTGTTATTGTTATTGTTATTGTTATTGTTATTGTTATTGTTATTGTTATTGTTATTGTTATTGTTATTGTTATTGTTATTGTTATTGTTATTGTTATTGTTATTGTTATTGTTATTGTTATTGTTATTGTTATTGTTTGTTATTGTTATTGTTATTGTTATTGTTATTGTTATTGTTATTGTTATTGTTATTGTTATTGTTATTGTTATTGTTATTGTTATTGTTATTGTTATTGTTATTGTTATTGTTATTGTTATTGTTATTGTTATTGTTATTGTTATTGTTATTGTTATTGTTATTGTTATTGTTATTGTTATTGTTATTGTTATTGTTATTGTTATTGTTATTGTTATTGTTATTGTTATTGTTATTGTTATTGTTATTGTTATTGTTATTGTTATTGTTATTGTTATTGTTATTGTTATTGTTATTGTTATTGTTATTGTTATTGTTATTGTTATTGTTATTGTTATTGTTATTGTTATTGTTATTGTTATTGTTATTGTTATTGTTATTGTTATTGTTATTGTTATTGTTATTGTTATTGTTATTGTTATGTTATTGTTATTGTTATTGTTATTGTTATTGTTATTGTTATTGTTATTGTTATTGTTATTGTTATTGTTATTGTTATTGTTATTGTTATTGTTATTGTTATTGTTATTGTTATTGTTATTGTTATTGTTATTGTTATTGTTATTGTTATTGTTATTGTTATTGTTATTGTTATTGTTATTGTTATTGTTATTGTTATTGTTATTGTTATTGTTATTGTTATTGTTATTGTTATTGTTATTGTTATTGTTATTGTTATTGTTATTGTTATTGTTATTGTTATTGTTATTGTTATTGTTATTGTTATTGTTATTGTTATTGTTATTGTTATTGTTATTGTTATTGTTATTGTTATTGTTATTGTTATTGTTATTGTTATTGTTATTGTTATTGTTATTGTTATTGTTATTGTTATTGTTATTGTTATTGTTATTGTTATTGTTATTGTTATTGTTATTGTTATTGTTATTGTTATTGTTATTGTTATTGTTATTGTTATTGTTATTGTTATTGTTATTGTTATTTATTGTTATTGTTATTGTTATTGTTATTGTTATTGTTATTGTTATTGTTATTGTTATTGTTATTGTTATTGTTATTGTTATTGTTATTGTTATTGTTATTGTTATTGTTATTGTTATTGTTATTGTTATTGTTATTGTTATTGTTATTGTTATTGTTATTGTTATTGTTATTGTTATTGTTATTGTTATTGTTATTGTTATTGTTATTGTTATTGTTATTGTTATTGTTATTGTTATTGTTATTGTTATTGTTATTGTTATTGTTATTGTTATTGTTATTGTTATTGTTATTGTTATTGTTATTGTTATTGTTATTGTTATTGTTATTGTTATTGTTATTGTTATTGTTATTGTTATTGTTATTGTTATTGTTATTGTTATTGTTATTGTTATTGTTATTGTTATTGTTATTGTTATTGTTATTGTTATTGTTATTGTTATTGTTATTGTTATTGTTATTGTTATTGTTATTGTTATTGTTATTGTTATTGTTATTGTTATTGTTATTGTTATTGTTATTGTTATTGTTATTGTTATTGTTATTGTTATTGTTATTGTTATTGTTATTGTTATTGTTATTGTTATTGTTATTGTTATTGTTATTGTTATTGTTATTGTTATTGTTATTGTTATTGTTATTGTTATTGTTATTGTTATTGTTATTGTTATTGTTATTGTTATTGTTATTGTTATTGTTATTGTTATGTTATTGTTATTGTTATTGTTATTGTTATTGTTATTGTTATTGTTATTGTTATTGTTATTGTTATTGTTATTGTTATTGTTATTGTTATTGTTATTGTTATTGTTATTGTTATTGTTATTGTTATTGTTATTGTTATTGTTATTGTTATTGTTATTGTTATTGTTATTGTTATTGTTATTGTTATTGTTATTGTTATTGTTATTGTTATTGTTATTGTTATTGTTATTGTTATTGTTATTGTTATTGTTATTGTTATTGTTATTGTTATTGTTATTGTTATTGTTATTGTTATTGTTATTGTTATTGTTATTGTTATTGTTATTGTTATTGTTATTGTTATTGTTATTGTTATTGTTATTGTTATTGTTATTGTTATTGTTATTGTTATTGTTATTGTTATTGTTATTGTTATTGTTATTGTTATTGTTATTGTTATTGTTATTGTTATTGTTATTGTTATTGTTATTGTTATTGTTATTGTTATTGTTATTGTTATTGTTATTGTTATTGTTATTGTTATTGTTATTGTTATTGTTATTGTTATTGTTATTGTTATTGTTATTGTTATTGTTATTGTTATTGTTATTGTTATTGTTATTGTTATTGTTATTGTTATTGTTATTGTTATTGTTATTGTTATTGTTATTGTTATTGTTATTGTTATTGTTATTGTTATTGTTATTGTTATTGTTATTGTTATTGTTATTGTTATTGTTATTGTTATTGTTATTGTTATTGTTATTGTTATTGTTATTGTTATTGTTATTGTTATTGTTATTGTTATTGTTATTGTTATTGTTATTGTTATTGTTATTGTTATTGTTATTGTTATTGTTATTGTTATTGTTATTGTTATTGTTATTGTTATTGTTATTGTTATTGTTATTGTTATTGTTATTGTTATTGTTATTGTTATTGTTATTGTTATTGTTATTGTTATTGTTATTGTTATTGTTATTGTTATTGTTATTGTTATTGTTATTGTTATTGTTATTGTTATTGTTATTGTTATTGTTATTGTTATTGTTATTGTTATTGTTATTGTTATTGTTATTGTTATTGTTATTGTTATTGTTATTGTTATTGTTATTGTTATTGTTATTGTTATTGTTATTGTTATTGTTATTGTTATTGTTATTGTTATTGTTATTGTTATTGTTATTGTTATTGTTATTGTTATTGTTATTGTTATTGTTATTGTTATTGTTATTGTTATTGTTATTGTTATTGTTATTGTTATTGTTATTGTTATTGTTATTGTTATTGTTATTGTTATTGTTATTGTTATTGTTATTGTTATTGTTATTGTTATTGTTATTGTTATTGTTATTGTTATTGTTATTGTTATTGTTATTGTTATTGTTATTGTTATTGTTATTGTTATTGTTATTGTTATTGTTATTGTTATTGTTATTGTTATTGTTATTGTTATTGTTATTGTTATTGTTATTGTTATTGTTATTGTTATTGTTATTGTTATTGTTATTGTTATTGTTATTGTTATTGTTATTGTTATTGTTATTGTTATTGTTATTGTTATTGTTATTGTTATTGTTATTGTTATTGTTATTGTTATTGTTATTGTTATTGTTATTGTTATTGTTATTGTTATTGTTATTGTTATTGTTATTGTTATTGTTATTGTTATTGTTATTGTTATTGTTATTGTTATTGTTATTGTTATTGTTATTGTTATTGTTATTGTTATTGTTATTGTTATTGTTATTGTTATTGTTATTGTTATTGTTATTGTATTGTTATTGTTATTGTTATTGTTATTGTTATTGTTATTGTTATTGTTTT
>OX352772.1:146157741-146297476 GCA_947095535.1 Poecilobothrus nobilitatus
TGAGGTTAGTAAACTTTATAAGATTTTATCATTTAATGATTTACAAATGCTCCAACAAAATTAGCAAAGATTATAATATTAGGTTAGAAAAGATAATAATATTACATAACTCACTGATTAACAATAATAAATTTTCTTTATTTTTATTTTTTTTATTTTTTTTATTTTTAATATACTATTTTTTGATAATATTTTTACATATACACTTTCTATATTCATTCAATATACCTATTTTTCATAGCTCATCTTATAATTATATAAAATACACTTATCTACATAAAATTATATTTAATTTATATTTAATTATTAACGTAGATAATAATATGAAATATGTTCCAAATGATTACTTAATGTCTTTCTTTATTTTTTATTTGGAAACCTTTTTTATTTTTTTTTTTAAGAAAATTATATTTTTACATTTTTATTTAATTATATCTAATGAACATTTTTTTTTTTTTTTTTATTAAGTTAAATAATAATATTGCACACTTATTACTTTATTACTTAATTATACATACTTTCTTTAATTTTTTTAACAAATTATATATTTTTAACACAAAATTTATTTATTTAATTTTTCAATCCAGTACACGATTAGTTTATTACTTAAGCTTTCTCATTATATATTTTTACCGGATATGTAAAAGACAGTTTTTGCTATGTGGTTTTTACATATGATTTTTGATGTACATACTACATACATATTATTTTGATAAACCAAAACCAGAATTTTTTTTTTTTTTGTTTTGTTTTCTCTCTATTTTATATTCTAATAACATTCTACTTGTTGCTGAATTTACTTTAAATGTCTATGCTCACAAATATTATGGATAACATGGAATCAATTGTTGAATTTAATAATATTAATGACTTGATAGTTAATTATTTTACAGGGCTTGCTAACCATTTAACAAATGTTCAATATTACAATAACTTTAATATACTGTATTTAAATATTCAGAGCTTGCGGAATAAACTAAATAATTTAGAATTACTAATTAACTCTTACACTTATGAAATACATGCTGTGGTATTATCAGAAATTTGGCTAAATCGGATGGAAAATAAATTTTTTAACTTACCTGGATATAATGCGTTTTTCTCAAACCGGCAAAAATCTTATGGTGGAGTTGCAATTTATATTAGTGAAAAAATTTGCAGCACATTAATATTCGAAGAAGAATTTGATAAATCAAACTTCTTATGTGTAAAACTACCAAAGCAAGGTTTCAATATATTAGGTATCTATAGATCACATGAAACAAATGTCAATGAATTTCTTTCTAAAGTAGACACTATTACTACTGAATATATAAACTCAATAATACTAGGAGATTTCAATTTAAATCTGCTCAACACAAATAGCAGGGACATTGTAACTTATAATAATATTTTGCTTAACAATGGTTTTGTTGTATATAATATAATCTCTGAAAATTATGCAACAAGAATTTGTAGATCGGCTAAAACGGTAATCGATCATTTCATTACGGATATGGTTAAGTTTAAATACTTTTTTTATATACTAGACACTTCACTCTCAGACCATCAACGTTTCTTTATTAGAATTGATCAAAAACCTGTTAAAGACAAAATAAAAGAAACAAAAACAATTTTAAATTACGAAAGTATAGAAAGAGATTCCTTTTTGACAAGAATTCATTCTTATAGTACTTTCGATGATTTGGTTTATGATTTACGTTTGTTAATAGAGAAAAACACACAAACAATTCTGATAAATACTAAAAAAAGGAAAGAGTGGATAACTAACGAGATAATTAATGAAATAAGAATCCGTGAATCTTATTATAAGTTTACTAAAAAATATCCTAATGATGCCCAGGTCAAAAAATTATTTGTTGATTGCAGAAATGAGGTTAAGAACCTAATCACTTTAGCAAAGAAAAACTTTTATTCTAATGAATTTTCGCGAATTTCGGATGATAGTAAAAAATTGTGGGACTTATATAAAAGAATTATGTTTAATAAAAATTCTAGTAAATCAAATAATATTAAAGTTCTGAAAGACAACAATCAAACTATAAGTGAAGAGCAAGACATAGCAAATTTCATGAATAATTACTTTATAAATGTCGCAGATGAACTAAATATTCCGAAGAATCAGGTTGATTATGCTTATCTTGAGCAATTTCCAAAGAATATTTATACAAATTTTAATTTAATCTCAACGAACACTGAGGAAGTTCTGCAGACGATCAAAATGTTGAAACCAAGAGCGGCCACTGGGTATGACAAGATCTCTTCCAATTTTATAAAAAAGATTTTCTGAACTCCTAGCTCCTCTAATAGCTAAATTCGTAAATATTTCATTTGAAACCTTCACGTTTCCACAATGCTTAAAAATAGCTATGGTTACACCAATTTATAAAAGTGGTTGTTCTTTGGATAAGTCTAATTATCGCCCCATTTCAATTTTGAGTGCTATGTCCAAAATCTTCGAATGTATTATTAAGAACAGATTAGACATTTTTCTCAGAAGCAACAATATAGTTCGCAATGAGCAATACGGATTCGAAAGGAACTCTAATACCACAGCTGCTTGCCTCAGTCTAACCGATTTTATTTCTAAAAATTTTGATAACAGCAAATATGTTTCTTGTGTCTTTCTTGATCTTCAGAAAGCGTTTGACTGTGTTGATCACCAAATTCTAATACACAAACTACGGTTACTAAGCTTTTCTGAAGATCAAATTACCTTTTTTAAATCATACCTATCAAATCGTGAGCAAAAAGTAAGAATAAATGATAAACTCAGTGATTCGAAATTAATTAAAAAGGGAGTTCCTCAAGGATCAATTTTAGGTCCACTTCTCTTCAAACTTTATATTGATGACATTTCACGCCTTTTTTTGAAAGGATCTATGCAACTTTATGCCGACAACGCTGTCTTAAAATATTCAGAAATAAGTGAGGAGCATCTGAGAAATAATATCTATCATGATCTAACAATGATCGAAAAATGGCTGAGTAATAATCGCCTCTTACTTAACACCAAAAAAAACAAAATTTTGTTATTTGATAACAAAATCTGTAGCAACTATGACTTTTTTTATAAAAGCGTGTCAATAGAGATAGCCAAGAATTTTAATTACTTAGGACTAATCTTAGATAGTAAAATGAAATAGTATGATCATACGGAACATATTATCAAAAAAATAAGCCCCTACATATTTATCTTAAGACGGCTTCGAAAATTTTTCACCAGCAGTGTATTACGCTCTATATATTCGTCTTATATTCTATCTCATTTAACTTATCTGAACCCCATATGGTGTAAGGCTCCTCAAATCGCACTAAATAGAATAGTTATTGCACATAAAAAAGCAATTAAAGTAATTCACGGACACACAAGGAGATTTCCAACCAGTTTGTTATATTCAGACCAATATTTAAGTTTCGAAAATATTTGCAAAAGAGAGTTGTATATTATTGCTTTTAAAATTATAAATAATGAAATAAGGCATAACTTTATATTGAACAGAATGGTTGATATTCATAATTACAATACCAGAAACAAGTCCAACTTTTACCTAACGTTTTTCAAAACAGAAAATCAAAAAAGAAACTGTCTCTACAACTGTTTAAAATTATATAATTAATTATAACTACCGAATGAAATTAAAATAATTAGTAATATTTGCCAATTCAAAAAGAAAATAAAGGAATATATTACAACTGAAACATAGGTTTGGTAATTAAGTGTTACGCAAATGTAAACCGAAAATTGAATTGAATTAATATCAAAAGTTGAATTGAATTAAAAGTAGATTAAAATTAAAATTAAGATTAAAATTAAAAATTAAAATTAAAATTAAAATTAAAATTAAAATTAAAATTAAAATTAAAATTAAAATTAAAATTAAAATTAAAATTAAAATTAAAATTAAAATTAAAATTAAAATTAAAATTAAAATTAAAATTAAAATTAAAATTAAAATTAAAATTAAAATTAAAATTAAAATTAAAATTAAAATTAAAATTAAAATTAAAATTAAAATTAAAATTAAAATTAAAATTAAAATTAAAATTAAAATTAAAATTAAAATTAAAATTAAAATTAAAATTAAAATTAAAATTAAAATTAAAATTAAAATTAAAATTAAAATTAAAATTAAAATTAAAATTAAAATTAAAATTAATATTAAAATTAAAAATAAAATTAAAATTTAAGTTAAAATTAAAATTAAAATTAAACAATGAAATAAACTAGAAAATTAGTTTTAAATAAATCAAATTTGTATAAATAAAATTTGACAACTTCAAAAGATTTATAATAAATTATGTGACCAAACAGCTAAGGCTAGGGTCTTTATGAAAATCAGATACTTATATGAAATTGTTTAAAAATGAATTATAATTATTATTATTTTGTTTATAAATAAAGAAAAAAAACAAAAAAAGTATCGCAATGGTATTTATACTTAACTGGTTCCTGCTTGCTGAATGTTGTAATATCCTTATACATTGGAAATACAAAACGAACTTTTTAGTTGGTAACTTAGATATAGAAATATTGGAAGAAGTAGATGTTGACGTTGAAGTCGATTTTGTTGTAACTGTTGATGGTGATATAGATGGTAAAAGATTCAAAATCACAGAACTACATAGTAATAATTCATTTTATAAAGAATTATTTTGAAGATTTTCTTTAGAAAGGACATAATTCGTACTTGATGGGTTGAGTAAATCATGATTTATGTTATCTAAAAAGGTAATACAGCTTGCATCTATAGTATCTTGAGTCAATTTTCTTGAATATTGAACCGTTTTAAAAGTAACTCGGTTAAATATAAAAGTATTTTTAAAAGTGCTGTAGTTGAATGGTTCATCCGTTTGAGTAAAGACATCTTTGGAATTTTGACTTAGATACATTTGATTGTATCTAAAAGTATTAAAATTTGTTATTGTTATTTAATTATTTATTTATTTGCCTTAATTTTACTAAATTTACATTTGCAAATACATTTACATTTGCAAAATTTATATATTAAAGAGCTTACAATCATATGTTTACATCTATTTTAACTTAGAACTATGTAGCATATGCTGACAGACATGTTTTTTAAAAAAAAATTATTGATTTTAAGGAAAATGGCAAGAAAAACGTCAATTGATTGTGTATTATATAAAATGTTAACTAACCTACAGGAACTAAAACTAAGCTTATATGCTAATCTAAAATCGCATTTATAAGCGGATTTTCTGCGTATCTACAACTATTTTGAACTGCTTTATTTAATTTTTCCATCTCCTCCGAAATGGTATTGACATGCGCTAACTCGTGTAACTTTTTTGTAGAAGGCCAACGGTTTATTAAATACCAGTTTCAAAATAGCTTTTTGTTTCTTTGTAGAAATTCTAAATTACTTTTGCTAGCATTTATAACAATACGGGAAATCCGTACAATATGATGCTTTAAAAAATGTTTTTTAATAGTAATAATTTGTTCACTTCTTTTGTTTTCTTCTTTAAGATTTTGTTTGATACTCTCTTTTATGTTTTTTCGCCGTTCTGTGTAACGTTGCGTTAAGGGACTCGTAATGCTTTGCCATTTCATTAAATGACGTTGAATTGTATTTATTGGTGTCATTTGAATTCATTATTGGTGACACTTAGCTGCGAGTCCAGTATAATCATCTTTAAGGTTGTTAAACTATATTATAACGTCATCCAAAATCTTTTTAATGCTTGAATGATAATTCAAGCATGAATCACATAGAAAATATGCCTTTTTAACGCTTGAATGATAATCCAAGCATGAATCACATACAAAATATTTAGCGAAAAACGCCGAGTACCATTCTCCTCTGGGAGCGTTTAAACACACTCCGTAGAAATGTTTCTTACAAAAACTGTTGCATGTAACCGATTTAGTTTTTGTATCATATATAGAGCAATTAGAGCTGTTGCATTTAATTGAATTCATCATTCTTTACTTTTGTTTTTTATTAATTATTAAGAATTGTTTAATTCTAAATTTTTGGGTCAATTGAAAGAAAAACTTTAAATATATGCAAATAAAGAACAAGTAAATGTAACAGTAAGACAGAACACAATCGACTTATTAATACCCTACACCCGAATAATTCTAATTAAATTAAAAATCCATAAGTCTTGCCAGCTGCTTCAACCGCTGCTTCAACCGCTTCCCTTTTCTTCCTTATTCAACTAGAATTGCAGGAACGAAAAGAGGCATTCTTTAACACCGTTGTACAAAATTTCAAGTTTCTATGTTTCTTAATTTCAAAGATATGCTTGTTAGCCCTTGGGAGGCGTGTGTCACATTGCCACTCCAATTCATCAAATCCACCTCAGGGATATAGAGGAAACATTACAGAACGCCCTTGTACCCATTTTAAAAGTGCTATATTTTTGGTTTTGGAGGTATGCTCGTTTACTCTTTGGCTAATTCGGAAGTTTCCAAAATCCGAACACATGGTCCAAATCATCTCAAATGTCAGTTTTAAATTTTAAAGAAAAGGAATAACAGAAAACCCTTCTACCAAATATAAAGGTTCTATCTTTATTGGTTTTGGAGATATGTTTGTTTGCTCTGGGGTTCGTTCGGAAGCCTTTAAAATCGGAATCCAAAACATGACAGAACACTAGTGTACCAAATGTAAAAGTTCTATACTTTTGTTTGTTTTGGAGATAATCTCTTTTGCTTCGGGTTCGTTCGGAAGCTTCCAAAATTCGAACCCATGGAGCAAATCTTTTCAAATTTCAAAGACGTAAATCATGAAAGAACACCATTGTACCAAATTAAAGGTTCTATCATTGTTGATTTTGGAGATAATCTCTTATGCTATGGGGCTGGTTCGGAAGTTTCCAGAATCCGAACCAATTGACCGATTTTGTCCAGATTAACTTAGCCTTTATTTCGTAATTAATAACATACTATACATATTTCATCAAGATAGCTTTACTAGTTTTGAGAATATCGTGCGAACAAACGGACATCGTTAAATCGACTCACGTAACCGTGATTCAGAATATACATACATGTCTATATCTAACTCGCTTCCTTTTGGTAGTTACAAACTCCATACCAAAGTTAATATACCCTATACTTTACATGTAGGGTATAAACATTTATTTATTTCATTTCAATTATTAATATACCCTTAGACGGTAAGACTATACAGTGGGTATATGTTGGAGATATTGATTAACAAACATAATTTAATAATAAAATATATTTCACGCGCGTTTAAATAGAGATACAAAAGATACATAATAAGATAGTAATGTCAAATTTAAATAATTGACAGCAAAACAAATATAATTCATAAATTTAACACAAAGCAAATCAAATGAGTTACTTATTACTAAAATATTCAAAGCAAAGCCGGAAAAATTCACCATGTGTTTGAGCTCGCCTTATATTGATAGGTAGAGATTTTCATAGAGAAAGTATTTTTACAAAAAAAAGACAAATGTATCGCTCTACATGAGTGTCTGGGTATATTGATTTGACAAGATCTAGCTGATCTGTCAAAACCAATTTTGCTATATAAATACGTAGGGCATTTATTGTTTATTTGCCTATACAGAAAAGAAAGATATTTAAAATTCATATAATTATCAAAAGTACAGTTTAGTATACATTTAGAAACAACAGAAATTCTATCAAAACGTCGACGATTAGAGACATACTTCTTGCGATACGGGATAGTACAATCATTTATTTTAAGAGCAGGCTGTTGATGTGTGTAAATCCCATGTGAATAGATCATCATAGCCTGTAGCTTAACAGGATTTAGTTTGAGGCGATTAGATACTGCCTAATAATAAATTGCATCTAGTGCAACATTCAATATGTCAAACAGTAGCAGAAAGTTGGTGAATATTACAATCCATGAACAGCTGTACATTATTAGCATACACTCTGCACTCCGCCTCGTTCAGACATTCAGGTAAATCATTTATAAATAACGAAAATAGAAGATGATCCAGTGTGGAACATTGGGGTACTCCACATTTAAGAATTAACTGATTAGAGCTGTTCCGTCTTAGATTTACAAATTGAACTCTGTTACATAAGTAATTATTAATAAGTCTGACAGCTGAACTATGGAATAAAAAATTCCGATTAAGTTTAGCATACAACAAGCTATGATCAACCGAGTCAAACGCTTTAGAACAAGGTAGAATGTAAACCAACGGTTTTTAAAAGCGCACATTTGCAAAACTCAATACAAACTGTTTAGAAGTGTGACTTACACAAAAATTTGAAAATTTCATGTAATAAGAAAAAATGTGAAAATAGGACATTTTTGAAATTTTGAGGGGCCGTAACTCCGGAATCCTATATAACTAAGAAAAGCCGTTAACACACGTAAAATATTATTGTTGAACCTTTAATTTTCATGCCTTGCCGAAGAAAAATTTGTACAGGTGCCTAAGTTACAGGTGTCTAAAAATAGCAAATTTTCAATTTTTGAGGCGTAATAACTCTTAAAGAGGGGGTGTTACCAAAAAATTTTTTGAGGAAACTTATACTAATTCTAAAAGTTCTTTCTTGTCTCAAAATTTCAGGTTCCTATCTAAAGGGGTGCCGGAGTTATGAAAAAAGAAATTTGATGCAAAATGTGGTTTTCACATAACGGTAAATTTAAATAGTAAATTACAAAATATTACATAATTTTGATATTGTTTTATATAGATAATAAAATTTTTGATCTTCTGGCGGTTTTAGATTGCAAAATTATTACGCAGAGCCCGAGATATATATATCTGAAAATGGGGCTTTTTCGCAATTTTGAAGAGCTGCAACTTTGGAACCCTTTACAATTAAAATAAACCTTTAACACACGTAAAAATATATTATTGTAGCTTTAATTTTTATATCTTGCAGAAGTAAAATATGTACAGGTTCCTAAGTTACAGGTGTTTAAAAATAGCAAATTTTCAATTTTTAAGCCCTAATAGCTCATAAACAGGGGGTGGCCCAAAAAAATTTTCTGAGCAAACTTATACTAATTCTAAAAGTTCTTTCTTGCCTCAAAATTTCAAGCTTCTATCTAGAAGCGTGCCGGAGTTATGAAAGTAGAAAAATCTTGCAAAATTTGGTTTTCACATAACGGTAAATTTAAATACTAAATTTAAAAAAATTGTATAATTTTGATATTAATTTACAAAGATAAAAAAAATACCTGTCGAATGACGTTTTCAGAATGAAAAAATCTTGAGCAGAACATAAGATATATGCATTTAAAAATAGGGCTTTTTCAAAGTTTGAGGGGCTGTAGCTCCGTAATGGGGGGGGCTACATGAAAAAGTTGTTCCACAAAATTATTTTTTTTATAAGCCCTACCTATGGTTAAAATTGTTTTTCTCTATCTTTAACGGTGTAGAAGTTTTGTAAACAGACGGACGGACGGACGGACAGAGTGAAACTAATAAGCACATTTTTTCAAAATTTTTTTGGAAATGTGCTAAAAACCCAAGAGAATTAGAATGGTAGCTTTCCTAGCATCAATTGAAGAAGAGATGTTATCCGTAATTTCCAGTAAACTTGATCTGGTACTATGGCCTTCCTAAAACCAGACTGATAAGGAAACAGAAGAGTACTACCTTCGAGGTAATTTGAAATTTGCTTGTGAAGTACAGATTCGAAGGCTTTAGAAAGACTAGGAAGGATATTAATAGGTCTAATATCAGTTATAGCTGGATTATTTTTCTTCGGAATTGGGATTATTTTAGCTATTTTCCAAGCAGCTGGAAGTAGTAAGGATATGGTGGGGCAAATGGTGGAACTTTTAAACGGCAAAGCTTTTAAGCGGTAAAGTACAAGTAAAAGGCGTGTGTCTTTGATATTTTGCAACAAGATGTGGAGAGGAGCAAAACAATGGCGCTGCGGCTTCAACGGAGTTTTTAATCGACAAAGTATGAGTAAAAGGCTTATGTCTTTGATATTTTTAATTTATTTAAAGATTTATTTTAATTAATAAAAGTTTTATTGATTTTGGAACTTAAGTTTAAACTTGATTTAATGTTTATATAAAAAAAATAAAAAAGTTTTTAAAGCTGGATTAAAAATTGGTAAATTAATCTTTGAGAAGCTT
This sequence comes from Poecilobothrus nobilitatus, assembly GCA_947095535.1. Lineage (NCBI taxonomy): Eukaryota > Metazoa > Arthropoda > Insecta > Diptera > Dolichopodidae > Poecilobothrus > Poecilobothrus nobilitatus. Next base: position 146,167,830 of record OX352772.1, read on the forward strand.
AATAATTTTTATTATTAAAAAATTTTCTTGATTATGGAACTTAAGTTTACAGTTGATTTAAAGTTTATATAAAAAGTTTTTATAGCTGGATTAAAAATTGGTGAATTATTATGATCTTTGGGAAGGTTTAAAATTGCTAAATATTCAGATAAATTCAACCACTTCAATTTGAAAAGTTTTTTAAGTTTCGTTTAAATACTTCATTAAAAATTTAATATACCAAAATAAAGCTTGGTTTAAATATATAATATAGAGTGTAATAGAATATTTATAAAAATATTGTGTTGACTAGTTCTTTTTTCGTTAACAAAAACCATGTTGTTTTAAGAAATGTTAATATCATTGGACAATGTAGAGTTTAAAAGCTAATATAAAAATAATAAAAAGTTTTTATAATATTGGCTGGAAAAAAGCAAATAAAAGTAACTTAAATAAATTTTATTTATCAACATAATTTAAATGAATTTTTTTTTTTCTTAATTATGTTACATTATTTATTATGCAAAATTAATGCTTATAAAGTTTTTATAAATATGATCAAAATGGTTTTAAAGCATAAAGAATGAGTAAAAAAAATGTGTGTCTTTGATATTGTAAATTGATGAAATAATCTAATATTTTATTTACGGTGTAATATTTTTAGTGTATACTTTAATATATTTGTCTGTCTCGTCAATTTAACACTTTCTAATCATTAAAATATTAGCATATTTAGATGTTCACCAAATACTGATTCAAAACGTTCCTTTTATTTATTTAAAACTACGAAAAAGGATATCGCACAACACCTGGCAATTCTGCCAAATTTTCCGTTTTAGTGGTACGGCACCAAAATATAACCAAATGATTCAAATATTATTATCTAGTATTTGCTCGCAAAATATGCAAGTAAAAATACTAAACAAAACATTAGTTCTGAAATTTTCTAATAAGTATTACAGTTCCCAGCATATAGCATGCTAGTATACATATATAACTCTTATGTTAAATATGTTGAGATTAGGATTATATCTGATTTTATTTTACAAAAAGTCAAGCCTTATATATACTATTTGGATTTTTCCAAATCCAATATAAATTTTATCAAAGACAATAAATTATAATAATTGATTGCTTTGTTACATGGAATTTTATTTGGGACAAAAGAATGCAATATCTTGACATAAATTCATTTACAATATAATTATCATCTCTATATATTACCAGCCAAAATATCATCACCAAATTTACATTAATTTCATGCAATCGAAATACTCATACAGAAATCTATATCATTTAGAATATAGTACCAAATTGTAATCCGATCTTCTTTATTTGTTTTCATTCAATATTTTTACCAAACAAGTGAATACACTTGTTATTGTAAAAATACAAACAGATGTTAGCAATTGAAATTATTACCACACAAAATATTAGGGAAGTATTATTGTTATTAAATAATAATATTTTAAAATTATTTTGGTGATAGCAGTCTTGATAATTATAGTACAGTCGAGATATACTACATCCTTCTCCAAAAGAAAAAAAATTTAGTTTATATTTCTTAAAATTTAAATTAAATTTTTGTATATGTTATAAAACGCAAAAATATATATATAATTTTTAAATTTATTTATCTTAAAAATTTTATATTTAATTATATTTTATTTAAAATAATTTATATTTAGTTTAAAAAGAATTGTACATGTATTTACATTAAATGTTTTTATTTTTGTAGCAATTTATAATATTTATAGTTTTTCCTAGATTTAATTATGTTATTGTTATGTAATTCTACTTTTTTATTATCTATTAGTATAGTACTATTTGGACCATTTTGTGCAATAATTTTAAATGGTCATTTAAAAGGATTATCTAATTCTTTCGTATTTCCTACTTTTATCATTACATAAGCATTAATTTTAAAATTTGATTCATTAAAATTATTTTGTTTTAATTTATTTTTAATAAGATAGTCTTTTGCTTTTTCACTAGCGTTTTTTAATTTAATTTTTAATTCATTTAAATAGTCATCTAAATTATAAATTCTATGTTTATTATTTAATATATCACATGAAAGTGTACTTATTTTGCCATATACCAATTTAAATGCTGATTAACCTGTTGTACTATGTGACGCTGAGTTCTAGCAGTACGTATAATAAGGCAAGTATTCCTCCCAAACGTCTTGTCGTTTTAAATTCATTAGATAGTCATTTAATACCCTATGATTTCGTTCAATAGAACCTAACGTTTCATGATGGTAAAGCGTTGACGTTACTTTTTCAATATTTAGAAATTTACAAATATTTTTTAATAGTTCGTTTGTAAATTTCGTAACTTTATCTGTTTTTAATTTTTGAAACAACCATATTTTAATATAAATTTTTCTACGATTGTTTTTGCGACTGTTTTAGCATCTTTGGCTTCTATTGGATATGCTTCAATATATTTAGTTAATTCACATTGTAAAGTCAGAATATATCTATAGTTGTTAGATGATTTTAAGTGGACCTACAGTATCTATTGTTATAGTTTCAAATGATGTTGTGGGTGTATCTGTCATCTTATAATTTGCATTTGAATATTTTGTTATTTTAACTTCATTACATATTTTACAACTGTTTATATAATTTTTATCATTTTATTAATATTTTTCCATATATATTTTTCTTTTAATTTACTGATGCATTTACTTATGCCGTGCCATTTACTTACGACAGTGTCCACCATATAATGAATCATGATTCCCTTTAATTAATTTGCGCATTTCATCTTTATTTCATAGGGAATCATATAATATAATTTTTAAACAATCTGCATTTTCAAAATTGTTTTGCAGCTCGTTAAATATATTTTTAAATGTTTGGATATCCATTATTTTAAATACTTCATCGTTATTTGCCAAGGCTAAATTTTTAATATTTAAATTGCTTGTTTTGAATAATAGCTTCCTCAGAATCAATTTTATCTCTGATAATAATTTTTCGCTATATTCAGCAATTATTTCTTTTTTCGCTGCTATAATTTTAAATTTATTTTCATCTTTTTTATTATACCCTACACCTAAAGTATAGGGTATATTAACTTTGGTATGGTGTTTGTAACCACCAAAAGGAAGCGAGTTAGGTATAGACATGTATATATATTCTGAATCAGAATCACCGCCGGAGTCGATTTAGCGATGCCCGTCCGTCCGTCCGTCCGTACGCACGATAACTCAAAAAATAATGATGCTATCTTGATGAAATTTATATAGTAGGTTACTAATTACGAAAGAAAGGCTAAGTTCGAATCTGGACAAAATCCGTCCATGGGTTCGGATTCTGGAAGCTTCCGAATGATTCCGGGCTTTTGGAGATAATCTCCGCAAACGAGATTATCTCCAAAAGCAACAAAGATAGAACCTTCAAATTTTGTACAATGATGTTTCTTCCCGTTCGATTTATGTCTCTGAAATTTAAGAGGATTTGGTCCATGGGTTTGGGTTTTGGAAGCTTCCGAACGAGCACCAGAGCAAATGAGATTATTTCCAAAACCAACAAAGATAGAATCTTTAAATTTTGTACAATGATGTTCCTTCCCGTTCGATTTATGTCTCTGAAATTTAAGAGGATTTGGTCCATGGGTTTGGATTTGGAAGCTTCCGAACGAGCCCCAGAGCAAATGAGATTATCTCCAAAACCAATAAAGATATAACCTTTACTTTTGGCAGAATGGTGTTCTTTCATGTATGATTTAGGCCTCTAAAATTTAAGAGGATTTGGTCCATGGGTTTGGATTTGGAAGCTTCCGAACGAGCACCAGAGCAAATGAGATTATCTCCAAAACCAACAAAGATATAACCTTTAAATTTGGCAGGGTGGTGTTCTTTCATGTTTTATTTAAGTCTCTGAAATGTGAGAGGATTTGGCCATGGGTTTAAATTTGAAAGAATTTGAACCGTGGATTCGAATTTTGGAAGCTTCCGAACGAGCCGCAGAGCAAATGAGATTATATCCAATACGAATAAAGGTAGAACCTTTGAATTTGGTACAATGGTGTTCTTTCGTGTTCGATTTATGTCTCTGAAATTTAAGAGGATTTGGTCCATGGGTTTGGATTTGGAAGCTTCCGAACGAGCCCCAGAGCAAATGAAATTATCTCCAAAAACAACAAATATATAACCTTTAAATTTGGCCGAATGGTGTTTTTTCATGTTTGATTTAAGTCTCTGAAATGTGAGAGGATTTGGCCATGGGTTTAAATTTGAAAGAATTTGAACCGTGGATTCGAATTTTGGAAGCTTCCGAACGAGCCGCAGAGCAAATGAGATTATATCCAATACGAATAAAGGTAGAACCTTTGAATTTGGTACAATGGTGTTCTTTCGTGTTTGATTTATGTCTCTGAAATTTAAGAGGATTTGGTCCATGGGTTTGGTTTTGGAAGCTTCCGAACGAGCCCCAGAGCAAATGAGATTATCTCCAAAACCAATAAAGATATAACCTTTACTTTTGGCATAATGGTGTTCTTTCATGTATGATTTAGGCCTCTGAAATTTGAGAGGATTTGGTCCTTGGGTTCAGATTTTGAAAGCTTCCGAACGAGCCTCAGAGCAAATGATATTATCTCCAAATGCAACAAAGATATAACCTTTAAATTAGGCAGAATGGTGTTCCTTCATGTTTGATTTATGTTTCTGAAATTTGTGAGGATTTGGTCCATGGGTTCAAATCTTGGAAGCTTCCGGACGAGCCCCAGAGCAAACGAGTATATCTCCACAACCAACAAAGATAGAACTTTTATTTTTAGTACAAAGGTGTTCTGTTATGTTTCCTTTACTGTAAAATTGGAAACTGACATTTGAAAGAATTTGAACCATGGGTTCGTATTTTGGAAACTTCCGGACGAGCACAAGAGCAACGAGCATATCTCCAAAACCAACAAAAGTAGAACCTTTAAATTTAATAGAATGGTGTTCTGGCAAGTTTTCTTTATGTTCCTGAGATGGATTCGATGAATTGGAGTGGAAATTCGGGTAGCTGACACAAACATCCCAAGGACTACCAATCTTCGAAAATAATTAAGATAGAAACTTAAAATTTTATACAAGGGTGTCAAGCATATCCCAAGCGGATGCCTCTTTTACGTTCTTGAAATTCGAGTTGAATAAGACAGAAAAGGGAAGAAGTTCAAGCAGTTGCCAAAAACACTTATGGATTTTTAATTTAATTCGAATTATTCAGGTGTAGGGTATTAATAAGTCGGTTGCATCGACTTACTGCTACATTTACTTGTTTTTATTAATATTTATATATTTATTTTTGAATTCAGTTAATTTTTCATTAATTTTAAATTTTAATTTATACATAAACCTTATGTCTGTTATTGATGTTGCATTTCATATGTAGAAATGCTAGTCTCTTCATTCGTATTGAAGGTTTTATTGTGGGTTTTATTATTATTATGTTTATTCATTATTTTATTGCTTCTTTTCTCCTTTTTGTCTTTCATATTTTTTGTGATTACAGTTATATTATTTTTCGGTATCATTTCTTTTAATTTATTTGAATCAATTTTTATTCTCGACAGAGCATCGGCATTTGTATTCATTTTGCCTTGTTTAAATATTCTTTCCAAATTATAATCCATCAGATCTACGCGTATTCCTGTCAGTTTTGATGAAGGGTTCTTATGCGTAAATAAACTCACTAATAGTCTATGGTCAGTATATACTATAAACTTTTTACCAAAAAGGTATGGTCTAAAATAGTTTATACCCTAATGAATTGCCAAAAGTTCTTTTTCAATTATATGTTTATTTAATTCATCCTTATTTAGCGATTTACTTCCATAAGCAATATCAAGTAAGGTTTATCATCTCCTATTTTTCCTAGTGGATAATTTAGTATTGGTGGTTCTAAAAATTTTTGTTTTACTTTTTCAAAAGCATTATTACTTTCTTCGCTCCAACCAAATATTTGTTTATTCTTTAGTAACTGATTTAAAGGTCTAGCTATTTCTGCGAAGTCTTTTATAAATCTTCTATAATAGTTGCAGAAAGTCACGAATCTTCTTACTTCACTAGCATCTTTGAGCGTTGGGTAATTTTTAATTGTGTCAAATTTAGCAGGATCTTTTTATACCTTCAGAAGTTATTAGATGTCCTAAATATACAACTTCTGATTTTAAAAAATTATATTTTGACAGGTTTAGTTTTAAATTGTATTCTTGTAAGCGTTCTAATACTTTGACTAAATTAGTATTGTGATCTTTTAGATTTGATCCAAATACTATTATGTCATCCTCATATAGAAATGCGGCTTCTTGTAGACAATGCTACAGATAACATACGTTGAAAACTATTTGATGCTATGTTAAGTCCAAATGGTAATCTTTTAAATTGGTAGTGTCCTTTATTTGTCGAAAATGCTGTCATTTTTCTTGATTTTGGATGACGTAATTTATCCAATACGTCATCCAATCTAGTTAATGGAGACTTGTCATCCACTATGTTTTTGTTTAATGATCTAAAATCAACAACTAATCTCGATTTTTGTTCTCCTTCTTTACTTTTCTTTGGAACTACTGGTAATGGTGCGTTATACGGACTAGTGGAATTTTCAATTATGTCGTCTTCTATTAATTTTGAAACTTGTTTTTCAATTTCTTGTAATTTGACATTTGGTGTTCTATAATTTTTGGTGATTACTGGTGACTTGTCTATTGTTGAAATCCGTTGTTCATAGAAATTGTTTATTGTCAGCATCTCGTTTTCCAAATGAAAAATGTTTTGAAATCTTTCACAAATATCTAATATTGTTGTTTTTGCTTTTGTGTCTAGGTTATCTATGTTTATTTCTTTTTTTAATTTTTCAAATCTTGCTTTTGACTTCATATTATTTTTAAAAGATAATAATTGATAGTGCTTTAAAGCTTGAACTTCAACTTCAGTTGTATTTATAGTTACTGGTGTATCCCTTGTATTTAGTATTTTTATGTGTTTTAATCCTTCTGCTGGAATAATTGTATTTGCTATAAATACTCCTTTTGCCATTTCTTTGCCTATTATTATACCATCTTCTTTTACATTTTTATCTATATTTATAATTGCTTCTGTTCGAAGTTGTACCATGATGTTGAATAGAGTTCTAGTATTTACACTCATTGGTAAAACTATGCCCTCTTCTTGATTAGTATGATTAATGTGCATGTTTCATAATCTATTTTGCTTTTGTTATCATATAGAAAATCTCTACCTAAAATACCGTTAGCTCTTATATTAATTTTTTCATCAATCACATGAAATTTATGTTTAATTATACATTCTTCAAACTTTAATTCGACATTTATTACACTCTTTGTCATAAAATTTGTATCTGTAATGCCATTTATTTGGCAAGTTTCATTTTCTAATACTTGTTGTTGTATAATGTTGTCTTTAATTATAGATATATCTGCTCCTGTGTCTATTAATAATCTTATATATTCATTCTTATTATTTATTTTTATTTTTGTTACATTTGCGCAGTTATTGTCGCTGCTAATTGTGCTTATCTTCTTCTGTTGAATTGTTCTGATTATTCCTTTGCATGTTGTTGGCATGCCCCGGGTTTCTTTAGTTTCCCTAATTATTGTAATTGTTATATTTATTATTGTTGTAGTTGTTGTTATTATAATTACCATTGTTATTGAAATTATTTCTGTAGTTATTCTTATTGTAGTTACGTTTGTTATTTTGGCAGTTATTTCTACCCCTATAATAGGTTGTTCTAAAATGCAAGACATTATTTAATCGCATGTCATTGTCCATTTCAGATACTAGTTGCATTGTTCATTAAAACTTTTAGGTTTGGCTGCTAATATTACAGCTTTGCATGTTTCATTCATGCCATTTTTAAATGTGTTCAGACCTAATTGAGCATTTAATTTAATTATAATGCTTCTATGTGTTTTTCCTTGTTCTGAAATTTGGAGTTCATTCAGTTGTGCTATGAGATTTTCAATTTTTGTGGTAAATTCATTAATGCCATTGTTACCTTGTGTAACATTTGTTAGTTCTGACTGGACTTTGGCTACATTTTTGTTAGACTTGAAACTTGATCATATTGTTTGTTTAAACTTTTCTAAAGTTGTAATTTCTTCTGTTATTATTAGCAGTAGGTAACCCTGCACTTTGGGATGGGAAAAAAATTTGACCCATATCGCACGACATGTTGACCTACATTTTGATTTATGGGTTTAATGTAGGTCATGCTTGGTTAGTAGCTCAAGAACTTGTTTTGATCGTTTTGGTTGTAGTTGTAGGGTCGTAGGGTAGTAGGGTCGGCCCTTAATAAACAAAATTGTATAACTGAAGTTTAAATACTGGGCGCACATATAAAAGTAGTAAGAAAATTTCTTATATAAAAATAAAAAACAGAAAAAATTTTACTATCTACTGCGCATCTTTAAAATTGAAAAGAAAAATCCTGTAATCCTGTTGTTGTTGTTTTTTTTTTTTTTTGTTAGCATAAAGAAAAAAAATTAAGGTAAGATATAGATTTTTTTTTTTGCTTTTTTTTAGACAAAAATGTGGTCTCTTCTGGATAGAAGAATTTATAGAAGAAAAGAGAAAACGAAAGTCATTATTAGCTGACTGCATGTCGTGTAAGATATTTTTTTATTTTTTAATTAAGAATGTTCAGAAAATATGAATAAAAAGAAAACAAACAGCAAATCAAAAATATGGAACTGATTAAACTAAAGATATACTCTTTACTCTTGATGTGCATTTAAGTTTTTTTTGTTCTTGTATGGAATAAAAAATAATTCAAAAATTTCTAGTTTTAAACTAAAAAAAAAATGTAAGACTTGTTTTTGTTATTGTTAAATTAATATACGAGTATACAAATCTCTAGTTATCTAGTCAAAGCAAGGAATTGATATAAAAAGAATATAATGTAAAAGTTGAATGATTCTATGATAGTATAGTTCCTGGTTTTAAAATATTACAATATTCTAGTAATAACAAGATAATAATTAATAATTTATTAAGATTCTGAAAAATGTAATGATCATAAAAGAAATCGAAAGTATAGAACCGTATAATATGTATGTAAATTATGTCTACTTTTACATGTAGAATTTTTTTTGTTTAAATCTTTATTACATTCTTAAAAATTTTAAATTATTATACAAACAAATATTTTTACAATACAAATAAAAATGTTCAAATTTGAATGAATACTATTTTGATTTACTTATCAACATTAGTTTTTTTCTGTTTTATCCATACGGTAAAGAACTACCATCTTCATTAAATTTTCGTTTTTCCGATTTTGGTTGATATTTTTTTATTTCGGAAATCGTAAGAACATCATGATTTTTATTTCGACGAATATTTTCTGATATGACGTATGTGTCTGCACTATTCAATGAATTTAAAACTGCTGCCTTTATGCTATTAAAATTAATTTTTAGAGAAGCTTCATAACTAAGAGAGAATCCTTTAACTTTACAAATAATTTTTTCTGTATTATTTTTTGTACAGTAAATTTTGTAAGCGTAGTTCTTGGGACCACCACTTACAAATTCTGTAATATAACTTCCTATACCTTAACATTCTAATTCATCAGTCATGTCGCCTATAAATTCACCTATTTCTGGTTCATATTCTCCTTCTCGGCTAATATACAACACTGAATCGGTCTCATAATATAATACTCTACTATTCAACTTCTCTAGATAACTGTAAAGTTGAAGACGAGCATGTGTTGTTGTATAAGCAGCGATACTTACGTTGACAGTAGATAAAGAAGTTGCTGCTTCTTCTTTATACTTCCAGCTAGCCACTATGTTTTCTTCGTTTACTGGAAATATGTGACATACTTCTACAGAAGGGTTTGTTATTAACTCATAAAGTTTAAAAGGTTGATTTATAATGCTGGTTTTTTGTTGATTTTCTCTTTGCCAAAATTTTCCCCAGAATGAGTTTAAAATAATCTTAGCAAAAGATCTTAAACCAGGGTTATTAACTACTTTATCGTATTCTAATTTAATTTCTTCCTTTTCAAAAAAACTATCAATATATTCTTCCTTTTCTTTTTGAGTTTGACATTTTATTGGCCACCCAGAAGCTTCTTGTTTAATCTTTATAAATATATTCATCATTTTAGTGAATAAACTCTAATAAATTCACAATCCCACATCTCAATAACTTTATATCCACATGATTTTATAAACTCTGATCTCATTAATGTTTTTTCATATCGTAGATTTAAAGTATCGCCAGAGTCATCATGTAATGGTATATCCCTCTGGTTTGTTAAGCCTTTTGGATGTCCATGATAATAGCAACCGTAAAATTCAATTATTTCTTTAGTCTCTTCGCAAAATCCATCGACTTTAACATTTCCGATTTGTTTTTCTTTTCCATTAAATGCACATTTCAAATCAATTTTTCTCAAATCTTTTTTCCAAATAAGCCATTGCATGGCAATTTTTGACTGATTGTCTACCATCCTATATCCTTTTTTGGTATAATTCCTATAGTATTCGATTTGAGAAAGTTTCTTCTCTATACAAGATTACAGGCGAAAGCTATTGTTGTTGCTTCTAAAAACGGTTCAACATTACATTCTTCTAAAAAAACATTTCTGAAAACCAGACATGCTTTAGTCAGAATTTCAACATCATTTTTACAGTATTCTAAAATATCTTTCTCCATATTAAATTCTGAGTTTCTATTTTGTTCATACTACATTAAAAATTCATTACGCTCATCTGCTTTCATTGTATTAGAGTTATAGTATTTAATTGCTGGAAGTGTGCCAATGTAATTTTCATTTTCCAATTTATTAAATAGATGTGGAAAATAACCCTTTTTCAAATTGATCGATAAATTAAAAGCTTTCGGTAATTTTGCCAAGGCCATAGGAAAGTAGTTCATAGAATCAATAAATTTAATATTATCAATTATCATAACAATAATTTGTGTACCTCGCATAATTAACTTTGGTTCAAGTACAGTTTTATTGAGTATATAATTCAGAATAAACTGATGGTGAAACGCCTGCCCATTATAAGCAATTATGACAATCCTTTTGTATTCCTTTCTTAATTTTAAAACAAGTAAATGTAGCAGTAAGTCGATGCAACCGACTTATTAATACCCTACACCTGAATAATTCGAATTAAATTAAAAATCCATAAGTGTTTTTGGCAGCTGCTTGAAATTCTTCCCTTTTCTGTCTTATTCAACTCGAATTTCAAGAACGTAAAAGAGGCATCCGCTTGGGATATGCTTGACACCCTTGTATAAAATTTTAAGTTTCTATCTTAATTATTTTCGAAGATTGGTAGTCCTTGGGATGTTTGTGTCAGCTACCCGAATTGCCACTCCAATTCATCGAATCCATCTCAGGAACATAAAGAAAACTTGCCAGAACACCATTCTATTAAATTTAAAGGTTCTACTTTTGTTGGTTTTGGAGATATGCTCGTTGCTCTTGTGCTCGTCCGGAAGTTTCCAAAATACGAATGGTTCAAATTCTTTCAAATGTCAGTTTCCAATTTTACAGAAAAGGAAACATAACAGAACACCTTTGTACTAAAACTAAAAGTTCTATCTTTGTTGGTTGTGGAGATATACTCGTTTGCTCTGGGGCTCGTCCGGAAGCTTCCAAGATTTGAACCCATGGACCAAATCCTCACAAATTTCAGAAACATAAATCATACATGAAAGAACACCATTATGCCAAAAGTAAAGGTTATATCTTTATTGGTTTTGGAGATAATCTCATTTGCTCTGGGGCTCGTTCGGAAGCTTCCAAAACCAAACCCATGGACCAAATCCTCTTAAATTTCAGAGACATAAATCAAACACGAAAGAACACCATTGTACCAAATTCAAAGGTTCTACCTTTGTTCGTATTGGATATAATCTCATTTGCTCTGCGGCTCGTTGGGAAGCTTCCAAAATTCGAATCCACGGTTCAAATTCTTTCAAATTTAAACCCATGGCCAAATCCTCTCAAATTTCAGAGACTTAAATCAAACATGAAAAAACACCATTCGGCCAAATTTAAAGGTTATATATTTGTTGTTTTTGGAGATAATCTCATTTGCTCTGGGGCTCGTTCGGAAGCTTCCAAAATCCAAACCCATGGACCACATCCTCTTAAATTTTAGAGACATAAATTAAACTGGAAGAAACATCATTATAAAAAATTTAAAGGTTCTATCTTTATTGGTTTTGGAGATAATCTCGTTTGCTCTGGGGCTCGTTCGGAAGTTTCCAAAACCCGAACCCATGGACCAAATCTTCTCACATTTCAGAGACTTAAATAAAACATGAAAGAATACCACCCTGCCAAATTTAAAGGTTATATCTTTGTTGGTTTTGGAGATAATCTCATTTGCTCTGGGGCTCGTTCGGAAGCTTCCAAATCCAAACCCATGGACCAAATCCTCTTAAATTTCAGAGACATAAATCGAACGGGAAGGAACATCATTGTACAAAATTTAAAGGTTCTATCTTTGTTGGTTTTGGAAATAATCTCATTTGCTCTGGTGCTCGTTCGGAAGCTTCCAAAACCCAAACCCATGGACCAAATCCTCTTAAATTTCAGAGACATAAATCGAACGGGAAGAAACATCATTGTACAAAATTTGAAGGTTCTATCTTTGTTGCTTTTGGAGATAATCTCGTTTGCGGAGATTATCTCCAAAAGCCCGGAATCATTCGGAAGCTTCCAGAATCCCAACCCATGGACGGATTTTGTCCAGATTCGAACTTAGCCTTTCTTTCGTAATTAGTAACCTACTATATAAATTTCATCAAGATAGCATCATTATTTTTTGAGTTATCGTGCGTACGGACGGACGGACGGACGGACGGACATCGCTAAATCGACTCCGGCGGTGATTCTGATTCAGAATATATATGCATGTCTATACCTAACTCGCTTCCTTTTGGTGGTTACAAACACCATACCAAAGTTAATATACCCTATACTTTAGGTGTAGGGTATAATAAATGCCATGAAATCCCCTATCACATTTGCGTTTTAAAAATTCTTTCTCTTAATTTACATTTTTGACAGAAGTATAGAGAATCAATGTTTATACATTTAAAGCATCTCAGTTGAGCCACACATAAACTTGGAACATGTTTTTTTTATTTTTGTAGAGTTAATTTCTTCTTGTCTTGTTTCTAAATCATAAAATACGCAAATGCAGTTTTCAAAATTTACTTTTGTTTTGTCTTGCTGAATGAAGCATTTATGGTTTTCAGGAACATGATTATTCACCACATATATGAGTCCTACAACTTTTATGAACTTTAAAACAAGATTTGCATTTCCTAATTTCTTCACAGGTGCTTCTATTTTTGAACTAGAAGCCTTATGATTTTCAAAACATGATTGACAACGAAATGCGCGATTGCACTGCATACATAAAATATTTTTAACATTTATTGAACAAGCAGGTGAGTTTTGACAGCAAGGACAACTTTTCGAACACCTATGTTAATTTTTTTTAGAATACGGAATATGACATTCTTCACAATAAAATGCTGTGCAAAAAGCAGTTGTGAGCGAAGTTATTAAATTGTAATGATTATTATGGTATAGCAAGTTAATTTTTTTTTCATTATTAAATTCATCAAATATTACTTCTGCACCCCTTGTTCCATATTTATATACAACAATTTTGTGTTTATGTAAAAATTTTTGAAATTGATTCAATTCACGAATTCCGCAACCTTCAGATAGAATTGTTATTTTTGATGTTTTTAATAATTTTAAAGCTATTAAAGTTTGAAGTTTTCCTATATTTTTTCGAATTTTTTATATTCAATAAATTTTTCAATTTTAGCTATTGAAACAACAAGTGCACGTGGTAGACATAAATTATCGCTGTTTTTTATTGTTATTATTCCTTTCCTTTTTAAGCAATCCTCTTTATAATTTGAATATTTATTATTTCTACCTCTACAAGAGGGTAATCTAACACGGGTAACTGTTAAACCAAAAGTGTCTGTACTTAAGCCTATAGACATAAAATAAAAATAGTTTATTATAAATGAAACAAAAAATGCGTTATAAATAACTACCTTCAGAATTACTTTGAAAAACATTAGAAATTACATCCCAAACGTCGCTAAATTTAAGTTCATGAGCGGATCTAAAACTGAGGTATGCAGGACCTTGATGTTCAAAGCTCTTTCTACAAAATATTAACCTAATCTTATCCGTGGAATTCACATCTTTCAGAGCAATCCTGATTATTTGATGTATAGCATCCTTAATCCAGCTAATTGGTTCTCTATTTTCAGGTACGGATTTAATTACAAATTTTATTTTATGACCGTTCATATTAAACCTTTTAACAAATGTCGAATTCTCGCTTTCTATTATGTAAAGCGTTATAGTTTCGGTAAGAAACCTTTGTAAAATAATTTTTTTCGACATTTTCTTTATACGAATTTCAGATGTTAAATGCTTGAATAACAGAATAATATTAAATTTTCAATACAGATTCATTCTCTTAAATTAAAATGACACTTTAATAAATTTTAGTTGTTTTAACTAGAATCCCATCTTAATCCTATCTTAATATGTAAATAGAAAATTCTATGCAACATTGTAATTTTCAAACTACAATTTAATTTAAAATTTATCTTAAAGATATAAATTGTAATCAAATGACAGTATAATAAATTATATTTCATTAATAATTAGATTCTCATCTTATACGTATTTTAAATAGAAAACAGTATTACAACATTGTAATCAAACGGGAATTTAATAAATTATCCCATTAAAATGATGCTTTAATAAATTTTAGTTGTTTTAATTAGAATCCCATCTTAATCCTATCTTAAGATGTAAATAGAAAATTTTATGCAACATTGTAATTTTCAAACTACAATTTAATTTAAAATTTATCTTAAAGATATAAAATGTAATCAATGACAGTATAATAAATTATATTTCATTAATAATTAGATTCTCATCTTATACTATTTTAAATAGAAAACAGTATTACAACATTGTAATCAAATGGCAATTTAATAAATTACCCTTTTTCTACATAAAAAATATTAGCAACATTGTAATCAACTGACATTTTTGATAGATTTTACCCTTTCCACTTACAAAATATTTGCAAGAGTGTCACTAGTTCTAAAGTTTTTATTTTGTTATAATATTACTCGAAATTTGTATATAAATACATCGAGATTTAATAAAAATATCAGTTTAATTCGAAGCAAGCAGGATGGCACAGGAATTTGATAAAGTTTACGTGCTGGATGATGTAACAATACAGGCGCAAATTCCTACAAAAAAGAAAAAGATGGCGAAAATGCCACTTTATCATGAGAAACAACAACAACAACAACAACAACAACTGCAACATCATCATCAACAAGAGCAACAACAACAACAACACTCATTTTATCAGCCACCAAAGCAAATTGAACATTTGCTGGCGCATCATTTTCCCTATCATGAAATAACACCAAATTCCACCAAAAAAAGAAAACTGGTGGAATTATTTAATACAAAAAAAATAAATTATTTAATTTAAAAATATTTTTAAAGGTTAAAGATATGGATCCAAGTAGACTCTATAAAATACATAAAATAATAAAATTAACACCGTTTACGGTGAAAAATGGGTCTTCGAGACCCTAAATAATATAATATTTATACCGCAACAAAAAGTTGCGGTATTTGAAGATAACGATTTCCCAGAGGAAATCGATAAAAATACTTATTTCCTCGTAAACGAGGAAAATAAGTTAATTTTAAAAGAAGAACGTGGTGATTTTCAATTCGCCACAAAACAATAATTATAGTTTAAGTTTTTATGTTATATCATTTATAGAGTAAGAATTATTATATATTAAGAATTATATTTTTATATTAAGAATTTTATATAAAGAATTTGTTCAATAAAAAATTTTATTTCAAATAAATTTTGTACTGTTCTAAATTTATTTTCATTTTTCAGATGTTAGGATTTTATTTTATTTTTCAGATTTTAAGATTTTATTTTATTTTTCAGATGTTATCAAGTTTTATTTTTATATAAAGAATTTGTTCAATAAAAAATTTCATTTCAAATAAGTTTTGTACTGTTCTTAATTTTATTTTATTTTTCAGATGTTAGCAAGTTTTTCAGATCCTTATTAAAGTTTTATTTTACAGATATTAAACAATATTTGCTGAATTTATCCACGTGTTATGTTTTTCGTCAAACCCAAGCCATTTAACAAAAACTTTATTGCCTTTTTTCTTTAAAATTTTCTCGACAAGATATACGTTTGGGTGTTTAACAGATGTGAGTTCCTCCTCATAAAATCCACCAAATATTGAATCATTTTTATAATCAACCAGCTGATATGTGATCGGAGAGGTACTGTTTACTTTGATAATTTTAAAAATTTCAGTAGACCAATTCGGTTGATAACCTTTTTCAAAAGTTTTTTTGTATTTACTTATTCTAACATGGTCTCCAACTTTATATTTAGCTTTTAGAGAAATTTTAGGTTGCATGTAAACATTTTTTAAAATAAATTTTTCGTTTTTCTTAGAAATTTTTTCAGGAGGTAATTTAGTTGTTCTAGTGGAATTATATTAATCCATTTGTAGTTTCCTTGTAAACTAAATATTTTCCACATTAAATTTTTTGAAGTTCGATGAAAGCGTTCTACAATAGATGCTTTCATTTCAGAGTAAGTATGATAGTGATTAATACCCTTCTTTACAACCAAATTTTGAAATATCGAATTGAAAAATTCTTTACCTTGATCTGAATGAATGTTTTTAGGTAGGTTTTTAGCTTGTTTTATAATTTTCTTTAACGCATTTAAAACATTACTACCGGTTCTAGTTTTAATTGGTTCAGCATAAGCATATTTAGAAAATATATCTATAACGGTTAACATATATTTAAAACCTTTGTTGAATTTTCCGTAAGGAATCATTTCCACTAGAAAAATTTGCCAGGTATCATTTACTCCTTTCTGCTTGACTTTCCTTCTAAGATACCTTTTTCTAGCTGGTCTATGTATTTCTTTTACTATTTGAGATCTTGACATGATTTTTACACCATCTAACTAGTTTTAAAAATCCAATTTTACATTTCTTTATTTATATACTCTGAAAACTTTAAATTTTGACTGTATTGTACAGTATATAATGCGGTTCAATTTTACTGGCAAATCATTTTTAACTCAATTTTTGTAAGATAGTTTACAAAAATGGCAACTGATTCAACTGAATAGTCAGTACACAAAATTAGGTTCAAGTTGATGAAATTATATGTACTGTAGATGACGAGGAATTAATGGAAACTGAAGAATTCATACCACCGTTTCAAGTTTTAGATGAAGATACAGATGAGCAACAAATTTGGGAAATAAATAACCAAGAAGGAGATCCTGACTATTTTGCAGAATTTTTTAGAAATAATTTATAGCCTAAAATAATATATAAGAATATTTGTATAAATGTATATGTATCTATATGTATTTCATAATAAAAACAAATTAAATAAATTTTACAAATTTTTCATTTATTGTTGTTCTTGACTTAAATATTACAAATTTTATTTTCTAGTAGTACAGGTATTTCAAAAAACAATCTAGAATAATTACATTGAACGCTATAACGTTGTATTGGAATATATATTTCTTCCTGCAATTTCATCAAATGCTTTTCTTGACACGTTTTTATGTATTTAATAACATATTCCCGTACATTTGATTCAGCACTTTTATTGTGTATCATTACAGCTTGAAGGAAATCAATTAAGTTGTAAAATATGTCAGCTTCCTCCTTGTTAATACTAAGACATTGACCAATAACAATTCTTAACCCATATTGTAAACATAATTTTGTATTCTTTATTGATTGTTTCGAGTACCTTTCACAAAATTGCTGATGGAACTTACACCAATCATGATATTTTAAAATAGCTGGCTTTTTCCCAATACGGTGAAAAATGCAAGTTGCTACAAGAGATTCTGTATCAAAACCAACAAGAATTTTTAATGACTGATTTCTGTTGAGAAAATATGTATAGCTCAACATCAAATTTGTGTTCGAACCTTGATCTTCCATTACTGCGTTTTAACTAAAGCTTTTTAATATTAATTATATTGCTGAGGTACACAAGATTGTGAAAAATTTGAATTTCCAAATAAATTATAGAACATATTAATAATCAGATTGTCGTTTTCTATATGATTATCTTTGTGAAATTCATTCAAAAAGTTTTCATACTTAAACCAAAACATCTATACCAGCCAAAAATGCAACAGTATTGCCCGCATACATCTGAAAGAATACCCTGTATCTGCTTATTATTAAAAACTATGCACTGATTTTTCAAGTATTCCAAAATTTCCGGTTTATCTGGAACTCCACCATACGAATCAAAATATTCTGTGCAACCATGCTTTGGAATATAAAGGGCAAACCAATGTGTTCCCGGATCTTTTATCTTGTCAGTGTTTACAATTAAAAAAGTTGGTTTCTCTATAATTTTTGGAATTTTTTCTAAAGCAAAAACTCCCTTAAAATATTTGTTTGTAAATTTGTTACATTTTAAAACACTAATTATTTCTAAAGTGTTCATGACTCAAACTGACTCAAATC
Source organism: Poecilobothrus nobilitatus (assembly GCA_947095535.1). Taxonomy (NCBI): domain Eukaryota; kingdom Metazoa; phylum Arthropoda; class Insecta; order Diptera; family Dolichopodidae; genus Poecilobothrus; species Poecilobothrus nobilitatus. The sequence continues at coordinate 146,186,444 of OX352772.1, forward strand.
ATACACTCTACTTATTTCATTAATGTAGTTCATTAAAAACTCCTTTCTTATTTTTTCATTTGTTATAATAATATCAAATTTTTCTAGTACTTGTCTTAATTCTTTATTAATTTTATCATTATGTATAGTTCCGAAAGAGTAATTTTCAAAATTTTCATTTAAAATTTTTTTGGTTGGAAATTTGTAAGTAAACTCTTTTACAAATTTTTTACAAGGTCCTTTAATTCCAACTAAACAAATATCTTTTACAAATAAAGTATTTTTATCATCACAACAAAACTTCACATCCACAAGTGCACAGCACGATGACATCTTGTCGAATATTCAAATACATGTTTCAGTATTCTATTTATAGATTTGAATATATTTCGATTTTTATCAATTTGTATGCTTGCATCAAATTCTCCATAAACAATAGCAGTGAGTGTAGATGTAAGTGGTTTTGATAGCCTTGCCTCAATTATAACCGTACCCTGCTTTAGTAAATCTTGACATACTTCATTTCCAGATGCATCTGGAGTTAAATCAAAAGCTAGTATAAAAAACCCATTACTAAACATCGACTTTGTTATCTGATGACCTTTATCATTGTGGTAAATTTCAGTTCTTGAAAAAAGTGTACTGTATGCTCTTGTACAGGAATTATTTTCATCTGAAAAACTGGTTTCAATTGCTGAATTAGGTATTTGAACACCATTTACATTTAACACAAATTGTGAAATATCAAAATGTTTAAAATTGTATGGGTTTTTTGATATTTTTCCAGATTAACCCACATTTTCTGTCATACAAAAAATTATTGTGTTTGGCAACTGTCCAATAAAAACATTATCAAGCGATATTGACGAGCTGTTCATTGGAATTGTAAAACTTTTTACTTCAACGCATTTATAATTATATTTAGCATTGAATTTCCCAAGAACAGCATTGTGTGCTAACAGTACGCTTGGATTAACGGTAACACGTCTCATAAATAGCGTGGCTTCTATAATTTTTAATTGTGATTCATCAGAATCGTCTGCAAATAGATAAAAATCTGGTTTTTCAAGTGTTAAAACTATACGAATGTCAACATTATTTATAAGTAGAGTAGGTTGATTAAACATATCTACGTGTAGTTTACCCATAAGTTCCACTACATTGCTATTATGATACAATTTTTGGAACTCTTTTGAACCATTATTATCAGATTTAGCTATATTTGCTTTATCTAAAATCCATCCTGCACATTCTAAATGAGTTGCAGCAGCATCTGTACCATAATTTAATAAAGATTCAATATAAGCTCTATAGTGATAATTTCCATCAGACGGTGTTATATTTTTACCATTTAATTGAACATTACATTGTTTTATTAAAGAATGTAAAATGTTATTAACTACACTTGGTTGTATTATTATTCTTCCTTCAGCATTTTTATCATTATTCCATTGCGTTCCATCTTTCTTTAAGATCTGTACTTTTAATCTCAAATATGTAGAAGACAAATATCTATATGTATCGCCATGACCCAGTGAAACAAATTCAATAGTTGAAGGGATTTCTAAAGAAGCAATAGGAATGTAGGAAACTTCTTCATATCGTAAAATGCTAGACTGAATGGGTTGGGTTTTAAAAATATCCAACTCAGATTTCATACTCTCAATCATAATTAATTAAAAATATCTTTTTGTTTATTTTTGTTATTGCGTCGTTTTGACGTAAAATAGTTTAAATTTTTAATGGATTGTCTTTTAATATATAGCCATATGGGACTGACGTCACATCATTATATACTTTTTCAAATGCTTTAATTTGATTGGGATATATTTGACGAGGTAGAGGTAATATCTGTGATTTATCTCTTGGATTTTTGAAAAGTACTAAATATTTACAGTTAAGTGAAATATCTCTTGAAAATTTACCTTGGTGAAAAACATTTTGTGTTACAAATATTACAGATAAATTTCTATGATGTGATCCTCTAGTAAATAAATCACATACATACTTATCATGAGAATTTAACATCATATCATCGATAATAATTAACAAAGGTTTTTGATTATTCCATATCTTTGACATATTTTGGAACGACATTTTTGTCTGGAATACACCAAATTATTCTATTAATATGTGGTTGTATATTTTCTTTTTTATATTTTATTAAATTATGAATAAAAGTGGTTTTGCCACAGCAAGATGCACCAGCCACCATCATAGTAAACGGGTGAAACAGCATAGTTGTATTAGTTAAAAACTAACCCTGTTTCTGTTAACTTGTATTTTTACGAAAAGCTCTTTTCCCAAAGTGAATATAAATGTAATTTAGTTATTCTATGGAACATTCTTCCATAAACCTTCGACATGATTAACAAGTTCTCATAGTTGACCTACAATTTTTACAAAAAAAGCAATATTTCCTAAAAGAGTTAGCCATACTTGAAAAAGGAAGTTTAATTCCAACTGTGTATCACTTCAAAGCACCGTACCCCGCAGAAGAACTTAGTCAGGATATGAAATATAATAATCAGTATTGCGAAAGTAAAATAAATGGACTTAAATGGAATAACGGTTTAGTTGAATATTTAGATGTAAAATGTATATTAAAACGCTATTTAGAGTCAGCTGAAAAAATTTATGTTAAAGGAGAACAAAAAAAACTTTTTCTTCAAAAGTACATTGACAGTACATTGATACCTTTAAATCAAATTGTCCTATACACTTATCAAACAACAATTTCAGATGCTGTTAAAAATTGTTATAATGTATATATGTATCTTTAAACGGAAAAAATGTTAGATTAAGACTTTCAATTTTCATACTTCCAACTGTGTATCACTTCAAAGCACCGTACCCCGCAGAAGAACTTAGTCAGGATATGAAATATAATAATCAGTATTGCGAAAGTAAAATAAATGGACTTAAATGGAATAACGGTTTAGTTGAATATTTAGATGTAAAATGTATATTAAAACGCTATTTAGAGTCAGCTGAAAAAATTTATGTTAAAGGAGAACAAAAAAAATACGATATGAATTTAAATAACAAAACTAAAAAAGTTCACTTCAATATTAAACAATAAATTCACGTTATGCATGTATGAGAGTATGCTTACAGATCAGCAAGGAAAAATCATTGGGAAGAATACGCACGTGATTCATGTATATTTAAATATATGTAGAAAAAGTTGTTCTCACTATTTCTGCAATTTTAACATCTGATCATCGTAAAAAAATGTTAAAACTTTGATTTAAATAAAAATATAATAATAAAAGAATTTAAACATAAAAATAAATGTCTTTTATTTTTATCTTTTGTTTTTAAAATAGATACCATTTAACCTATCTTTGAATTATTTTTTATTCTATACAAAAACAAAAACAAAAAAAAAAAAAAAAAAAATATAAACATAAATGCATATCAAGAAACATAAATGCATATCAAAGAGTATATCTTTAGTTTAATCAGTTCCATATTTTCGATTTGCTGTTTGTTTTCTTTTTGTTCATATTTTCTGAACATTATTAATTAAAAAATAAAAAAAATATCTTACACGACATACTAATTAATGACTTTCGTTTTCTCTTTTCTTCTATAAATTCTTCTATCCAGAAGAGACCACATTTTTGTCTAAAAAGAAAGCAAAAAAAAAATCTATATCTTACTTTAATTTTTTCTTTATGCTAACAAAAAAAAAAAAAAAAGCAAAAACAAAAACAGGATTACACTTTTTCTTTTCAAATTCAAAGATGCGCTGTGGATTTAAAAATAAAAAAATTTTTTCTGTTTTTTATTTTCATATAAGAAATTTTCTTACTACTTTTATATGTGCGCCTAGTATTTAAACTTCAGTTATACATAAGGGCCGGCCCTGCTTTAAATTCTTTAACACTTGACTTCCTACTATAAAACCATTTGGAACTTATAAGTTAACAACCCACACATACAACTTAACTTAAAACTTAGACCAAAACGATCAAAACAAGTTCTTGACCTACTAACCAAGCATGACCTACATTAAATCAAAATGTAGGTCAACATGTCGTTCGATATGGGTCAAATTTTTTTCCCATCCCAAAGTGCAGGGTTACCTACTATTAGCCTATTTTTAACTTTGTAAGAAAGTTTTGTAGCTAATATAAACTTCACTAATTTTGTTCTTTCAGCTGCATCTTTTAACATATCAGCATAAAAAGTTGTTGTTAATTCAAAATTTTCCATGTTTGTTTTGTTTGTTTCAATACTATTTGTTTTAATCTTTGGATTCAGGTATGTTGTTATTTGTCTTATGATTTCTTTAATTTTTATAATTTTTTCAAACTGAACATTACATTTTTATTCAAAATATTCCCAAAGGTCATTAATTTCTTTGTGTTTCTCTTCAATGTAAGTTAAAGTGTAAGTTCTCTTCGGGTTCTTTTTTAAAGTTCGTAATAGGTCTTTCAATTTTTGAATTTTCACCAAGTCCATTGAATTTTTAATGGAAAAATAGGTATTGAATTTTTTATAATTTTTATTAAGTGGAAAGTTAAGTTTTTATATATATAATTATTGTTATTAGTAGTATGAATATGCCGCTTCTGGTGCAGGAGAAGCTTTTTAAAAGCTTTTAGTCCTCCTAAAAGTATGCAAAAAACATATTTGCGTACACTCGTCCAAAAAGTATGCAAAATTAGTAAAAAGGATTGTGTGTTTGATATTTTAAATTTAAAAAGCTATAGTGCTGAATATTTTAAATTAGGATAAAAATATGAAAAGTTTTTAAAGTTTGGTTTAAAAATTTCAAAGTTTGATTTAAATACAAAATTATTATTAAAGTTTAAACATATTTACCAAAAATCAAATTTACATTCTATTATAACAATTTGAGTTCTCCTAACCTTATGCAAAAAAATTAGTAGGATGAAGATATGAAAAGTTTTCAAAGTTTGGTTTAAAAGTTTTTAAAGTTTATTATTATTAAAGTTTATTAATTATTCTAAATTTAACTTTGTGGTTACTACATCAGTTATATTTTAATTTGTAATTTAAAAGGCTTAAGCTATAGTGCTGAATATTCTAAATTAGGTTGAAAATGTGATATGTTTTTAAACTTTGGATTTCAAACTTTCAAAGTTTGGATTAAATACAAAATTATTATTAACAAAGGTTACACATATTTACCAAAAGTCAAATTTATATTCTATTATAACAATTTAAGTCCTCCTAACCTTAATCAAAAAAATTAGTAAGATAAAGATATGAAAAGTTTTCAAAATTCATTATTATTAAAGTTAAAACTTTAATATTTACTTGAAAAAAAAGTTTGATTTGAATAGGTACATAAAGAAATGTATACAAAATAATTTTAAATGAAATGTTTTGTTATAATAAATATATTATTTATAAAATAAATAATAAAAGTTTTGAGTTTAACGGTTGAAATATAATGAAATATTATGAACTTTGTGAAGTTTTATAGTTAAATTAAAATATAAATAATCAGATAAATTTGAATTTTATCTAAACTTTTACTGTCAATTTATATATTTTTATATTTAAGAAACGTTTTTTATTTGTCTCTGGTTTTATTTAAAGTTTTCAACAGCTTAAAAACTTCGTTAAGCTAAAAATTATTGAACACACTTAAGATTCGATTTTTTTTTTTTTTGTAATAATAAAAAACAAGTTTGTTCCTGTTGTTTTAAATAATATATTTTTTTTCTTTTTATTCATCTTTAAATTATATTTTTTTTATTAAAACTAAACTAGCAAAAACTTGATTTTTTTTTTTTTTTTACAATTATTGCTCAATGGCATAATGCCCCCAAGCATATGTATTTATTTTATCTGCGATTACATATCTTTTATTATCTAATGAACTTAAAGCTACTTTATTTAAATTCTGTGTATAAATTGTATGTAAATGTGATCTAAATATTTTCATTTCTCTTAAACAAACTTCATTTTTTAACAATTTTATTTTCATGTGTTTGAGGGAAATGAAATAAATTGTCAGATGGATAATCGGATGTATCAAAACGTTCTGGTATATCTCTGTATATGTCAGCGTAAAAATCATCTGTCTGTATAGTGTAAATAAAACTGTCAGTGCTGTGTAATTTAAAAAAACTTTACTGCCATATTTAGGTTTAATGTAATCAGAATGAAAATCATACATAAGTATTTACTGTAAATCCTAAATGTGTAGGTTTATCATAATATACAATTGTATGATTAAGCTGAACGGCTATCAAGTTGGTTTTGCTATTAATGCTCGTGCACCTAAATGTCTTCCGTGACTTTCCCAAGAGGTAGCTATTTTAACATTTTTTCTTTTATCTACATTTTCCATGGTTTTACCGAAAACGGCATTATTCATTAATTTAAAATAATCTTTTTCGAAAGCATTTTTAGCAACTGACCTATGTGAGTTATTTAAATCAATATATTTTTTTAACCAATTGCTTTGTGTGAATTTTAGCATTCTATAAATTTTCTTAAGAATTAAACCGTTTCGAAAACACTGTTTTAAATTTCGATAATGGATTATGTATTTGTGTTTGTTTGTTAAGTCAACTAAGAGTTTGGGAATTTTACCTGTTGGTGGAACTTTGTTTTCAGCACAAAAAGGAAAATCATTGTGCAAATCATGTAAATGTTGTGGGTAATCTAAATCCACTTCTAAAACGTAACCAGTTTCGAATCATCGGCAACTGAAAGCACATCAATATTTTCAGTAACGTCAACCCACTGAAAATCTTTATGTGGTAAATATTGGATCATTGCCGATCCATATAAATTGTTAGCGTCTTCATATACTATGTATTTGGAAGGTTCGTTTCTTTTATAAGATACTCCCATGAATTTATTATTTGCTACTGAATGTCTAAGTGTGCACTGACTAATTCCACCACGTATCCCTTTTTTAAAGAAATTATACATATCAATATCAGTTAATAATTGTAATTTGATATCCGTGTATTTTAACATAGCTGCCCATGACAAACCTGGGGTAGTATAAAAATTTGCAGGATCTAAAGAATAGATTTTATAACATATTTTTCGAAAGTTTTCAAAAACATCAGTCAAAATAAGCACATCTGTTTTAAGGTAAAGTTTTAAATAGTCCCATAAGTTTTGACAATCAAACGTTTTCCATACATTAATTGCATGAAGGTAGTCTTCATCAGAACATGATGTGTTTGTCATATGATTGGTAAAAGCTTCTTGTGAAAGTAAACTTCTTTCGTCAAGTCGTTCAATGGAATTTAAATACTCATAGGGAAAAACTCCCTTTCGAGTCATAAGTTTAATTTTTTCATTATTATTGAATTCTTTTTTTATATGAAACAAATCGTTTTCATTTAAATTTTTACATAAAGAATCAAGACTAGAAGCCATAAATCTAAAGCTATCGAGAAAACGTAAATAAAATGAATGATTTTTATCTATTGTAATTTTTTTAGATAATGAAATATAACGTTCTTTATTCAAAGGAATGACACCAATGTGTCCATTCACTTCGTTTAGTTCTTTAAATAAAAGATGGCAATCATAACCGGAAAAATTGTGAAAAAATATAGGAAAAAAATTTGGTCGCCTATATAATAAATTACATTTAGAATGAGCGGGTCCTCTATAATTACCGGTAAAGTGACAATAGTCTCTAATTCTATCATTAAAAGCTAAATGCTTACCACATATGTGACAATTTTCCTGAATTAATTGTTGAAGCTGCTCATCAAGTGTTAATAGATTCATTGGCTTTGGCATCATAAATATATTTTTATATAATTCACTACATGTTTTTGTTAGAGATGACAAATTTCTTAGTCTCTCAGTTAGTTCGCTTTCTCATTTAGCTCCAACAAACTCTTTGTAACAGCTTTGATTATCATCAAAAGAACATTTAATGTAGTAGGAGAAAGCTACTGGAACATGTTGATGAATATTTGTTGTTGAAGACATCATTGGATTTGAACTGCATGTTGCAATAGGTTATAAAATACTCTCAGCATCAGCATAAATAACAAAAGGTGTTTCTGATTGTTGTTGATAATTTTTAAACTCGAGTCTATTTTTCTCAATAGATGGAAGTTTTGTAACGACTTTATTGCACTGAATTTTATGTAAATCACCCTGTTGTGATGTATGAAAATATTGCAAACACATATTACAAATATAAATTTCATGTATATGTTTTGTTACACAACTACTTATTAACCTTGATCAATTTTTAATATAAACAAAATGAAATTTATCATCCTTTTCCAATAGCAAAAAATTTACATTGTATTTTTTTTCTGATTTTGTTAAATAGAATGGTCCTACAACCTCATATTTTTTATTAATAACTTCCAGTCCAAACAAATTAATACTTATTTCACTATTTAGTTCTTCAAATAAATTTAACTCGTTCAATTTAGCTGGAAATTGCAAAGTGCTAAAATTAAGCTGTTGTACATCACCAAACTCTAGCTCGACTATGGGTAAAGAAATATTATTAACTTTATATGAAGATGTTCGTTCAGCATTTTGAATGCAAGTTTGTAAAGCTGATACTAAACACCACTTGAAACAGAAGTTGTCTTTATTTTAAATATTAACGCATGCTTTTTTGTCTTCTATGCTTTTCGGTAGTTTAATATAACTAGACACACGTATTGGTTCAAATTTATTGATATTTATTTCAATATGTAAATTCCTGATTAACGCCCAACCACTGTCTTTTTCTTGGAAGTCTTCTGCTTGTTGTTGAATAAGTTCTTTAGCCTTTTCAAAAAAATCATTAAGATCATCTGCTTCTGTAATACTAAACATTCGAGTTTAAAAAGATTTGATTGATATATTTTCAAACTCTTCTTCTGTTGGCTTTATATATTCACCAAAAAGCTCAAGATTCACTTTTATAGCGTTGTACTTTTTTAATGATAGCATCAATAATTCAATTATGTCGGTCTGAGCCTTTTCCAGAAAGTTTGATGGGTTTAGTATGCTTTCATCATCATTATCTCTAATAAACGTTTCTATTCTATTTTGAAAACATTCATCAATATGTCTAACATTAGATCTAATTACTTCTGCTGCATTACTTTTATGTTTATTTGTTCGGATGTGGTAGTTCCACAAAGTTGTAGTTACGTTTGATTTGCACTTACTGCAAAATTTTACATTTTCCAAATTTTTTTGATGTCTCTTTTTATGTCTTAATAAACTATCATTTCTATTAAATGATTTTTTACATATTTCACAATTATGTTTTAATTGTGTTTCACATTTATGTCTTTTTAAATTGTCAGATCTTGTGAACACTTTTTCACATTTATCACATTGCAATTTAATTCTTTTGTTTTCTGAACTCATTTTTATTTTTTATTTTTTTTTTTATTAGTGTCCTTTTCTTATATTAAAACAATATTAATTTAGTCTATAAATGACTTTAACGTAGTCTTAAATTTAGTGATTTAACACGTAAACTCAAGAAGTTAATTGTATATATATAAAAATTTTTCTACTTCTATATAGATAAACCGAACTAACTTGATTGCATAATTTGAATGTATATATTATATAATATAACATATCAGAACATAAAAGGAATATTGAGTTTTTCTAATGAATTACTACAATGTTGCATATTAATCAAATTATTACAAAATTGAAACTATATACCAACAAAGTCATGATGTGGAAAATTGCACTTGCACTTTTCATAATAGATGTCGAAGTATTTAAGATATACACAAAATTTTTTATATTATTTTATCATAACACTATATAAAAAAGTGAAAGGAATATTTAATTTTCAATAAAAAAAAAAATATAAACATTTAAAACCTGTAAAATTAAAAAAAAAATAAAAATGTATGTCTAACTTCCATATGTATTTACAAAATTAATTTGTGTAAATAATATCTAATGAATGCAACAAAGTTGCGGGATTATTCTTAATAACTTTTTTCTTTTTAGGTAGTTACGTTTTCTAACCACAAAATCAATATAAATTAATGAAACAACAACAACTTGACAAATACATAATTTATACTTTATTTAGTATATAGAAATACTCTGTTAAATTATAAAATAATAATAATAAATATGTACTAACCAATGTTGCATCATATTAGAAAAATAATTTACTAAATAAAAAATGTGCTGTCTGGGACATGTGTGTCTGTTTGTGTGTTAAAAGTTTTAAGTATGTTAATAACACACATATGTTTAATGAGTTAAATGAATGTGCAACAATGTGTAAATAGTCAAATCAATGTTTTTTTTTTTTTTTTTTTATAATGTCTTTCAATGTTGTTTACATTACATTTTATATTTTATTTTAATAACAACTAATTTATACATTGAAAAAGTTGCAACAGGTATTGCATAATAAATTCATAAATAATTAATGTGTAATATTTGTGGTTAGATGTGTGTTCATTATAATTACAAATAAATTGATATTGGATACAAAAAAAAAACAAAAAAAAAAATTAAATGATATTATATCATGTTAAAAACATATAGTAGGTGGGGAGGCATGATTTTGTCCTTCTTCTATTATATTTTACAAATGTATATAAATTGATGTTAATTAACTAATTAACAGTACCATATGTTACAGTATTAAGCCTATATGTTTTTATCGGTTCGTTAAGATTGTCTCTTCAAAGAATACACTGATAAAATGAATCAAGTTCATCTAATAGAAATTATCTGTACATCTTTGTGATAATGTATTTAATGCATATTTGTGACAACGAAATCTCAATAAGATTGTGGAAAGATCTTCTTCAACCACAAGACCAACCATTAAAACATCATTTAAAGATAGCCCAGAGTTTGTCTTACAACTACCATCAAAAACAACGTGAATTTTTGTTGTAGAAGAGTCAGACTTGAACACACAGTGATGAGGCAGATAATACCTTACCATGTGCTCCTTGGACTTTGGTACGAGTTTCATGTATTCGAGATTTAAATATTCGTTTAAGAATTGAGCATATTGGGCCTTCAATAAGGGTTAAGAATTCAAACGCCTTTCAAGATTATAAAATTTTTTTTCAGCAATCATACGTGACGAGCAAAGTTTGGCATAATTTGACTAAAAAGGAAGTTTAACTATTAATCTGCCAAATGACGAAGTTTTAATATTATTATTTAAGAAATTTCGACACATACTTTGTTCTTGAGTAAATTCAGGTGATGTGTTTTCAAGGCACTCTATTTTCCAAAAATCGATAACAAGTTGATGAAGTTGTTGAAAATTTTCAGTTTTTTACCATTGAAAATGAACTGTTCGTGCTGATATCATCATTAGACTTACATCTACCAGCTACAATCCAGCCAAACAAAGTTTTTTGTAATGAGGGCAAGTTTTCGCCAAGTTTTATCTGATCAAGACAGAGCAGATCGAAATTTTTTTTCATTTTTACTGAATTTACTGGCACATTTTTACTGAATGGCCCTTATATAAACAGTTGATGCAAAGATTTAGACCCTTTACTTTAGCAAAGCGATCAAGAAAGGTTATTCTGCAAATTTCGGACAGGAATAAATATTATGATCCGAACCCTTACAAAATATGCACGTGACAGATTTGTTAGATTTCGGCGACGCGATTAACGATGTAGAATTTTTACGAGCGAACGATTTATTTCGAATATTAGTATCTTAAGGTGGTGTAGTGAAAAATCTTAAGTCTCGACACTCTAAAAATTAACATTTCTTGGTTAATACCTTTGAACATTCATTCCAAGTTAACAGCTTACTTAAATCAACAGAATCTTCCCACTTACTTTGGGAACCTGAGTCCAATTAACTCATAACAACGTATATAATGTATATAATCATAACGTTAACCACATCCTTTCCGTTTCCAATTGATAACATAGCATTATAAATTGCGTTTACATTGTCGACTAAATTTCGAAGATTTGAAGAGGAGGTTTAGTAATCTTTGGTAGCTCAAAAAGATCAGCTGTTAATTCTTGAAACATGGAGGCCTTGTTATCAAATCGGTCCTTTAACTGTTTTAAGAGCTTCGAATAATTTTCCTCGGAAATTCTGAATTCTTTAACTAAGTGGGAAGAAGTTGGTGCTTTAACTATTATTGATTGATTGTACTCAGATGAAAACGAGGGTGAAGCGATTTTTTGATCATTTATCAAGGTCTTTATTGAAGTTTTTGCAGAAATATATGTTTCCTCACATTCACTACGATAATCAGAATTGGATGCATCATCATGGATCAGCCCCTCATATTGAGTATGATATGTCAAAAGTTGTTTGAAATAAGATTCCAAGATTCCAAGTCTACATTCTAAATCTGGCATAGTTATTGATTCTCTCTTAGCATGCACTGTATTCTTATTTCGGGTGAGAGATCCCTTGGCCCTAAGGGCTTTCAGTTTATCAGCCCTTTCTTCAGTGACCATAATATAAACCCTTGTCTTTTGGAAAAAAACGACGAAAATAGAGATACGTCCCAAAAAAAAAATGTATAAATGCGAGTAGTGATTTATTTCATTAAATGTATATCAAAAATCCAATTTCCAACTTAATATGTTGGAAATTATAATCAAAGGTCAGTTAAATAATTTTATTATACCCTACACCTAAAGTATAGGGTATATTAACTTTGGTATGGTGTTTGTAACCACCAAAACGGAGCGAGTTAGATATGGGCATGTATATATATTCTGAATCAGGATCACCTCCTTAGTCGATTTAACGATGTCCGTCCGTCCGTCCGTCCATTCGCACGATAACTCAAAAACTAATAAAGCTATCTTGATGAAATTTATAGAGTAGGTTACTAATTACAAAAGAAAGGCTAAGTTCGAATCTGGACAAAATCGGTCCATGGGTTCGGATTTCGGAAGCTTCCGAACGAGCTCCAGAGCAAACAAGATTATCTCTAAAATCAACAAAGATAGAACCTTTAAATTTTGTACAATGATGTTCCCTCCCGTTCAATTTATGTATCTGAAATTTAAGAGGATTTGGTCCATGGGTTTGGATTTTGGAAGCTTCCGAACGAGCACCAGAGCAAATGAGATTATCTCCAAAACCAATAAAGATATAACCTTCAGATTTGACAGAGTGGTGTTCCTTCATGTTTTATTTGAGTCTCTGAAATTTGAGAGGATTTGGTTCATGGGTTCGGATCTTGGAAGCTTCCGAACGAGCCCCAGTGCAAACGAGTATATCTCCACAACCAATAAAGATAGAACCTTTATTATACCCTACACCTAAAGTATAGGGTATATTAACTTTGGTATGGTGTTTGTAACCACCAAAAGAAAGCGAGTTAGATATGGACATGTATATTTATTCAGAATTAGGATCACCTCCTGAGTCGATTTAACGATGTCCGTCCGTCCGTTCGCACGATAACTCAAAAACTAATAAAATTATCTTGATGAAATTTATATAGTAGGTTACTAATTACGAAAGGAAGGCTAAGTTCGAATCAGGACGAAATCGGTCCATGGGTTCGGATTCTGGAAGCTTCTGAATGATTCCGGAGCAAACGAGATTATCTCCAAAACCAACAAAGATAGAACCTACCTATAAATTTTGTACAATGATGTTCTTTTCCATTTGATTTATGTCTCTGAAATTTGAGAGGATTTGGTTCATGGGTTCTTATCTTGGAAGCTTACGAAAGAGCCCAGAGCAAACGAGTATATCTCCACAACCAACAAAGATAGAACCTTTATTACACCCTACACCTAAAGTATGGGGTATATTAACTTTGGTATGGTGTTTGTAATCACCAAAAGGAAGCGAGTTAGATATGGACATGCATATATATTCTGAATAAGAATCACGTCCTGAGTCGATTTAACGATGTCCGTCCGTTCGTCCGTCCGTTCGTTCGCACGATAACTCAAAATTTAATAAAATTATCTTGATGAAATTTATATAGTAGGTTACTAATTACGAAAGGAAGGCTAAGTTCGAATCTGGACAAAATCGGTCCATGGGTTCGGATTTTGGAAGCTTCCGAATGATTCCGGAGCAAATGAGATTATCTCCAAAATCAACAAAGATAGAACCTTCAAATTTTGTACAATGATGTTCCTTCCAGTTCGATTTATGTCTCTGAAATTTAAGAGGATTTGGTCCATGATTTTGGATTTTGGAAGCTTCCGAGCGAGCACCAGAGCAAATGATTTTATCTCCAAAACCAACCAAGATATAAATTTTATTTTAAATTTGGCATAGTGGTGTTCTTTCATGTTTTATTTAAGCCTCTGAAATTTAAGAGGATTTGATTCATGGGTTCGGATCTTGGAAGCTTCCGAACGAGCCCCAGAGCAAACGAGTATATCTCCATAACCAACAAAGATAGAACCTTTATTTTTAGTACAAGAGTGTGCTGTTATGTTTCCTTTTCTATAAAATTGGAAACTGACATTTAAAAGAATTTGAACCATAGATTCGTATATTGGAAGCTTCCGAACGAGCCCAGAGCAAACGAGATTATCTCCAAAACCAACAAAGATATAACCTTTAAATTTAGCAGAATAGTGTTCTTTCATGTTTGATTTAGATATCTGAAATTTGAGAGGATTTGGTCCATGGGTTCGGATTTTGGAAGCATCCGAACGAGCCCCAGAGCAAACGAGATTATCTCCAAAATCAACAAAGATATAATCTTTAAATTTGGCAGAGTGGTGTTCTTTCATGTTTTATTTAAGTCTCTGAAATTTGAGGGGATTTGGTTAATGGGTTCTTATCTTGGAAGCTTCCGAACGAGCCCCAGAGCAAACGAGTATATCTCCATAACCAACAAAGATAGAACCTTTATTTTTAGTACAAGAGTGTGCTGTTATGTTTCCTTTTCTATAAAATTGGAAACTGACATTTGAAAGAATTTGAACTTTGGATTCGTATTTTGGAAGCTTCCGAATGAACCCCAGAGCAAACGAGATTATCTCCAAAACCAACAAAGATAGAACCTTTAAATTTTTTACAGTGATGTTCCTTCCCATTTGATTTATGTCTCTGAAATTTAAGAGGGTTCATGGGTTTGGATTTTGGAGGCTTCCAAATGAGCCCCAGAGCAAGTGACATTATCTCCAAAAACAACAAAGATATAACCTTTAAATTTGGCAGAATAGTGTTCTTTCATGTTTGATTGAGGTATCTGAAATTTGAGAGGATTTGGTCCATGGGTTCGGATTTTGGAAGCTTCCGAACGAGCCCCAGAGCAAACGAGATTATCTCCAAAATCAACAAAGATATAACCTTTAAATTTGGCAGAGTGATGTTCTTTAACGTTTAATTAAGTCTCTGAAATTTGAGGGGATTTGGTTCATGGGTTCTTATCTTGGAAGCTTCCGAACGAGCCTCAGAGCAAACGAGTATATCTCCATAACCAACAAAGATAGAACCTTTATTTTTAGTACAAAAGTGTGCTGTTATGTTTCCTTTTCTATAAAATTGGAAACTGGCATTTGAAAGAATTTGAACTTTGGATTCGTATTTTGGAAGCTTCCGAATGAACCCCAGAGCAAACGAGATTATCTGCAAAAACAACAAAGATAGAACCTTTAAATTTTTTAGAATGATGGCCCGTTTGATTTATGTCTCTGAAATTTAAGAGGATATGGTCCATGGGTTTGGATTTTGGAAAGTTCCGAACGAGCCCCAGAACAGATGAGATTATCTTCAAAAATAACAAAGATATAACCTTTAAATTTGGCAGAATGGTGTTCTTTCATGTTTGATTTAGGTCTCTGAAATTTGAGAGGATTTGGTCCTTGGGTTCGGATTTTGGAAGCTTCCGAACGAGCCTAAGAGCAAATGATGTTATCTCCAAAAGCAACAAAGATATAACCTTTAAATTAGGCAGAATGGTGTTCCTTCATGTTTGATTTACGTTTCTGAAATTTGTGAGGATTTGGGCCATGGGTTGAAATCTTGGAAGCTATAATGATATTATTTACCTTAATGAAAGTTTGTATGCAGGTAATTATAAACAAATGAAAGTTATACTTTCTGATGTTGAATACGGCTCCTAAATGTTGCTAATGTTGTTAATGTTGAACAAAAATGGTTAAATATTACAGATTAATCCGAGTGGAGCTGAATACCACTATATAAGAATTACAGTTACTGTTAATAAAAATACTCAAAGTTTCACTCAATACTGTGATATATGTGTGCACATGTGTATAGGCGCATGTAAAAAAAAAAAAAAAGGAAAATCCTTTGCTGTTAGAATGAGTAGTATGGATATGTCGGTTCTGGTGCAGGAGGAGCTTTTTAAAGCTTTTGGTCCTCCTAAAAGTATGCAAAAAAAAATATTTGCATACACTCGTCCAAAAAGTATGCAAAATTAGTAAAAAGGATTGTGTCTTTGATATTTTAAATTTAAAAAGCTATAGTGCTGAATATTTTAAATTAGGATAACAATATGAAAAGTTTTAAAGTTTGGTTTACAAATTTCAAAGTTTGATTTAAATACAAAATTATTATTAAAGTTTAAACATATTTACCAAAAATCAAACTTACATTCTATTATAACAATTTGAGTTCTCCTAACCTTATGCAAAAAAATTAGTAGGATGAAGATATGAAAAGTTTTCAAAGTTTGGTTTAAAAGTTTTTAAGGTTTATTATTATTAAAGTTTATTAATTATTCTAAATTTAACTTTGTGGTTACTACATCAGTTATGTTTTAATTTGCAATTTAAAAAGCTTAAGCTGTAGTGCTGAATATTTTAAATTAGGATAAAAATAATAACAGTTTTTAAAGTTTTGTTAAAAAATTTTAAAAGAAAATTGCACTTGGTTTAAATACAAAATTATTATTAAAGTTTAAACATATTTACCAAAAGTCAAATTTATATTCTATTATAACAATTTTAGTCCTCCTAACCTTAATCAAAAAAATTAGTAAGGTAAAGATATGAAAAGTTTTCAAAATTCATTATTATTAAAGTTTAAACTTTAATATTTACTTGAAAAAAAAGTTTGATTTGAATAGGTACATAAAGAAATGTATACAAAATAATTTTAAATGAAATGTTTTGTTATAATAAATATATTATTTATAAAATAAATAATAAAAGTTTTGAGTTTAACGGTTGAAATATAATGAAATATTATGAACTTTGAGAAGTTTTATAGTTAAATTAAAATATAAATAATCAGATAAATTTGAATTTTATCTAAACTTTTACTGTCAATGTATATATTTTTATATTTAAGAAACGTTTTTTATTTGTCTCTGGTTTTATTTAAAGTTTTCAACAGCTTCAAAACTTCGTTAAGCTAAAAATTATTGAACACACTTAAGATTCGATTTTTTTTTTTTTTCTAATAATAAAAAACAAGTTTGTTCCTGTTGGTTTAAATAATATATTTTTTTTCTTTTTATTCATCTTTAAATTATATTTTTGTTTTTATTAAAACTAAACTAACAAAAACTAGTTTTTTTTTTTTTTTTTTTACAATTATTGCTCAATGGCATAATGCCCCCAAGCATATGTGTTTATTTTATCTGCGATTACATATCTTTTATTATCTAATGAACTTAAAGCTACTTTATTTAAATTCTGTGTATAAATTGTATGTAAATGTGATCTAAATATTTTCATTTCTCTTAAACAAACTTCATTTTTTAACAATTTTATTTTCATGTGTTTGAAGAAAATACATTTTAGATTTTAATCCTATAAATTCAGAAACAATTTTTCCATTAAATTTATCTTTAAAAAGACCAAGAACTTTTTTATTCAATAGAGGGAAATGAAATAAATTGTCAGATGGATAATCGGATGTATCAAAACGTTCTGGTATATCTCTGTATATGTCAGCGTAAAAATCATCTGTCTGTATAGTGTAAATAAAACTGTCAGTGCTGTGTAATTTAAAAAAACTTTACTGCCATATTTAGGTTTAATGTAATCAGAATGAAAATCATATATAAGTATTTACTGTAAATCCTAAATGTGTAGGTTTATCATAATATACAATTGTATGATTAAGCTGAACGGCTATCAAGTTGGTTTTGCTATTAATGCTCGTGCACCTAAATGTCTTCCTTGACTTTCCCAAGAGGTAGCTATTTTAACATTTTTTCTTTTATCTACATTTTCCATGGTTTTACCGAAAACGGCATTATTCATTAATTTAAAATAATCTTTTTCGAAAGCATTTTTAGCAACTGACCTATGTGAGTTATTTAAATCAATATATTTTTTTAACCAATTGCTTTGTGTGAATTTTAGCATTCTATAAATTTGCTTAAGAATTAAACCGTTTCGAAAACACTGTTTTAAATTTCTATAATGGATTATGTATTTGTGTTTGTTTGTTAAGTCAACTAAGAGTTTGAGAATTTTACCTGTTGGTGGAACTTTGTTTTCAGCACAAAAAGGAAAATCATTGTGCAAATCATGTAAATGTTGTGGGTAATCTAAATCCACTTCTAAAACGTAACCAGTTTCGAATCATCGGCAACTGAAAGCACATCAATATTTTCAGTAACGTCAACCCACTGAAAATCTTTATGTGGTAAATATTGGATCATTGCCGATCCATATAAATTGTTAGCGTCTTCATATACTATGTATTTGGAAGGTTCGTTTCTTTTATAAGATACTCCCATGAATTTATTATTTGCTACTGAATGTCTAAGTGTGCACTGACTAATTCCACCACGTATCCCTTTTTTAAAGAAATTATACATATCAATATCAGTTAATAATTGTAATTTGATATCCGTGTATTTTAACATAGCTGCCCATGACAAACCTGGGGTAGTATAAAAATTTGCAGGATCTAAAGAATAGATTTTATAACATATTTTTCGAAAGTTTTCAAAAACATCAGTCAAAATAAGCACATCTGTTTTAAGGTAAAGTTTTAAATAGTCCCATAAGTTTTGACAATCAAACGTTTTCCATACATTAATTGCATGAAGGTAGTCTTCATCAGAACATGATGTGTTTGTCATATGATTGGTAAAAATTTCTTGTGAAGGTAAACTTCTTTCGTCAAGTCATTCAATGGAATTTAAATACTCATAGGGAAAAACTCCCTTTCGAGTCATAAGTTTAATTTTTTCATTATTATTGAATTCTTTTTTTATATGAAACAAATCGTTTTCATTTAAATTTTTACATAAAGAATCAAGGCTAGAAGCCATAAATCTAAAGCTATCGAGAAAACGTAAATAAAATGAATGATTTTTATCTATTGTAATTTTTTTAGATAATGAAATATAACGTTCTTTATTCAAAGGAATGACACCAATATGTCCATTCACTTCGTTTAGTTCTTTAAATAAAAGATGGCAATCATAACCGGAAAAATTGTGAAAAAATATAGGAAAAAAATTTGGTCGCCTATATAATAAATTACATTTAGAAAGAACGGGTCCTCTATAATTACCAGGAAAGTGACAATAGTCTCTAATTCTATCATTAAAAGCTAAATGCTTACCACATATGTGACAATTTTCCTGAATTAATTGTTGAAGCTGCTCATCAAGTGTTAATAGATTCATTGGCTTTGGCATCATAAATATATTTTTATATAATTCACTACATGTTTTTGTTAACGATGACAAATTTCTTAGCACAGTTAGCTGCAACAAACTCTTTGTAACAGCTTTGATTATCATCAAAAGAACATTTAATGTAGTAGGAGAAAGCTACTGGAACATGTTGATGAATATTTGTTGTTGAAGACATCATTGGATTTGAACTGCATGTTGCAATAGGTTATAAAATACTTTCAGCATCAGTATAAATAACAAAAGGTGTTTCTAATTATTGTTGATAATTTTTAAACTCGAGTGTATTTTTCTCAATAGATGGAAGTTTTGTAACGACTTTATCGCACTCAATTTTATGTAAATCACGCTGTTGTAATGTATGAAAATGTTGCAAACACATATTACAAATATAAATTTCATGTATATGTTTTGTTACACAACTACTTATTAACCTTGATCAATTTTTAATATAAACAAAATGAAATTTATCATCCTTTTCCAATAGCAATAAATTTACATTGTATTTTTTTTCTGATTTTGTTAAATAGAATGGTCCTACAACCTCATATTTTTTATTAATAACTTCCAGTCCAAACAAATTAATACTTATTTCATTATTTAGTTCTTCAAATAAATTTAACTCGTTCAATTTAGCTGGAAATTGCATAGTGCTAAAATTAAGCTGTTGTACATCACCAAACTCTAGCTCGACTATGGGTAGAGAAATATTATTAAGTTTATATGAAGATTTTCGTTCAGCATTTTGAATGCAAGTTTGTAAAGCTGCTACTAAACACCACTTGAAACAGAAGTTGTCTTTATTTTGAATATTAACGCATGCTTTTTTGAATTCTATGCTTTTCGGTAGTTTAATATAAATAGACACACGTATTGGTTCAAATTTATTGATATTTATTTCAATATGTAAAATCCTGATTAACGCCCAACCACTGTCTTCTTCTTGGAAGTCTTCTGCTTGTTGTTGAATAAGTTCTTTAGCCTTTTCAAAAAAATCATTAAGATCATCTGCTTGTGTAATACTAAACATTCGAGTTTGAAAAGATTTGATTGATATATTTTCAAACTTTTCTTCTGTTGGCTTTATATATTCACCAAAAAGCTCAAGATTTACTTTTATAGCGTTGTGCTTTTTTAATGATTGCATCAATAATTCAATTAAATCGGTCTGAGCCTTTTCCAGAAAGTTTGATGGGTTTAGTATGCTTTCATCATCATTATCTCTAATAAACGTTTCTATTCTATTTTGAAAACATTCATCAATATGTCTAACATTAGATCTAATTACTTCTGCTGCATTACTTTTATGTTTATTTGTTCGGATGTGGTAGTTCCACAATGTGGTAGTAACGTTTGATTTGCACTTACTGCAAAATTTTACATTTTCCAAAGTTTTTTGATGTCTCTTTTTATGTCTTAATAAACTATCATTTCTATTAAATGATTTTTTACATATTTCACAATTATGTCTTAATTGTGTTTCACATTTATGTCTTTTTAAATTGTCAGATCTTGTGAACACTTTTTCACATTTATCACATTGCAATTTAATTCTTTTGTTTTCTGAACTCATTTTTATTTTTGTTAGTGTCCTTTTCTTATATTAAAACAATATTAATTTAGTCTCTAAATGACTTTAACTTAGTCTTAAATTTAGTGATTTAACACGTAAACTCAAGAAGTTAATTGTATATATATACAAATTTTTAAACTAAAACGAAACTAACTTGATTGCATAATTTGAATGTATATAATATAACATATCAGAACATAAAAGGAATATTGAGCTTTTCTAATGAATTACTACAATGTTGCATATTAATCAAATTATTACAAAATTGAAACTATATACCAACAAAGTCATGATGTGGAAAATTGCACTTGCACTTTTCATAATAGATGACGAAGTATTTAAGATATACACAAAAATTTTTATGTTATTTTATCATAACACTATATAAAAAAGTGAAAGGAATATTTAATTTTCAATAAAAAAAAAAATATAAACATTTAAAACCTGTAAAATTAAAAAAAAAAAAAATGTATGTCTAACTTCCATATGTATTTACAAAATTAATTTGTGTAAATAATATCTAATGAATGCAACAAAGTTGCAGGATTTTTCTTAATAACTTTTTTTTTTTTTAGGTAGTTACGTTTTCTAACCACAAAATCAATAATCAATATAAATT
Organism: Poecilobothrus nobilitatus; assembly: GCA_947095535.1. NCBI lineage: Eukaryota > Metazoa > Arthropoda > Insecta > Diptera > Dolichopodidae > Poecilobothrus > Poecilobothrus nobilitatus. Next base: position 146,208,128 of record OX352772.1, read on the forward strand.
AATGAAACAACAACAACTTGACAAATACATAATTTATGCTTCATTTAGTATAAAGAAATACTCTGTTAAATTATAAAATAATAATAATAAATATGTACTAACCAATGTTGCATCATATTAGAAAAACAATTTACTAAATAAAAAATGTGCTGTCTGGGACATGTGTGTGTGTGTTAAAAGTTTTAAGTATGTTAATAACACATATATGTTTAATGAGTCAAATGAATGAGCAATAATGTAAATACTCAAATCAATGTTTTTTTTTTTTTTATAATGTCTTTCAATGTTGTTTACATTACATTTTATATTTTATTTTAATAACAACTAATTTATACTTTGAAAAAGTTGCAACAGGTATTGCATAATAAATTCATAAATAATTAATGTGTAATATTTGTGGTTAGATTAATTTAATTAATTAGAGAAAATTGCACTTGCACTTTTCATAATAGATGACGAAGTATTTAAGATATACACAAAAATTTTTATGTTATTTTATCATAACACTATATAAAAAAGTGAAAGGAATATTTAATTTTCAATAAAAAAAAAAATATAAACATTTAAAACCTGTAAAATTAAAAAAAAAAAAAATGTATGTCTAACTTCCATATGTATTTACAAAATTAATTTGTGTAAATAATATCTAATGAATGCAACAAAGTTGCAGGATTATTCTTAATAACTTTTTTTTTTTTAGGTAGTTACGTTTTCTAACCACAAAATCAATAATCAATATAAATTAATGAAACAACAACAACTTGACAAATACATAATTTATGCTTCATTTAGTATAAAGAAATACTCTGTTAAATTATAAAATAATAATAATAAATATGTACTAACCAATGTTGCATCATATTAGAAAAACAATTTACTAAATAAAAAATGTGCTGTCTGGGACATGTGTGTGTGTGTTAAAAGTTTTAAGTATGTTAATAGCACATATATGTTTAATGAGTCAAATGAATGAGCAATAATGTAAATACTCAAATCAATGTTTTTTTTTTTTTTATAATGTCTTTCAATGTTGTTTACATTACATTTTATATTTTATTTTAATAACAACTAATTTATACATTGAAAAAGTTGCAACAGGTATTGCATAATAAATTCATAAATAATTAATGTGTAATATTTGTGGTTAGATGTGTGTTCATTATAATTACAAATAAATTGATATTGGATACAACAAAAAAAAAAAAAAAAAAATTTAATGATATTATATCATGTTAAAAACATATAGTAGGTGGGGAGGCATGATTTTCTCCTTCTTCTATAATATTTTACAAATGTATATAAACTGATGTTAATTAACTTATTTCAAAAACAAAATCAGTTCATATTGAAAAAAACCACAAAAAAAAAAACAAATATAAAAATGGTAAGATTTTTCTATTTTTTTTTCTTATTCTTAAATTAATTCTATATTATTTTCTACATCTATTTACATATATATATTTATATATATATATAATTTTGCAGGCTTTTATTGAAAACTTAATTTCGTTGGGGAAGGGTGAAAATGAACCATACCGAAACATTGATTTTTGATAAAAGATAAAATGTATGAGGTGATATCTTGGAGAATTTTAGATACGAAAAGAGGACAAACAGTGGTAATAATAATAAAAATAAAAATATATTAGTAATTTTGTTTTGTTTTTTTATTTACCCCCTATTACTACCCATAAGCATCAATGTCTTATTTCAGCAGGACCGGCTCCGACAACGGACTTCCGGACGATGACGGACGTCATCGCCATGTCTCCGGGTCAACTGTTGCCAGACTTTAGCGCTGATTTACAACAAATAAACATTAAAAAAAAAAATAATAATAATAATAACAATCTGCGAGAGAGAGAGAGAGACAGCAAGTTTTCTCCCATAGTCAAGCGGATGAGATCAGATTTTTTTTTTTTTTTTTTAAACGGTCTTTGAAGATTCGAAGATCTGATGGAGGATTTGAGAAAAATTTTTCCATTCTGTAAAATCTTTAGGTAATCTCTAATGAATCTAGAGTGGCTATGACAATTTGGTGTATTTATTAATGCTCGTGCACCTAAATGTCTTCCTTGACTTTCCCAAGAGGTAGCTATTTTAACATTTTTTCTTTTATCTACATTTTCCATGGTTTTACCGAAAACGGCATTATTCATTAATTTAAAATAATCTTTTTCGAAAGCATTTTTAGCAACTGACCTATGTGAGTTATTTAAATCAATATATTTTTTTAACCAATTGCTTTGTGTGAATTTTAGCATTCTATAAATTTGCTTAAGAATTAAACCGTTTCGAAAACACTGTTTTAAATTTCTATAATGGATTATGTATTTGTGTTTGTTTGTTAAGTCAACTAAGAGTTTGAGAATTTTACCTGTTGGTGGAACTTTGTTTTCAGCACAAAAAGGAAAATCATTGTGCAAATCATGTAAATGTTGTGGGTAATCTAAATCCACTTCTAAAACGTAACCAGTTTCCGAATCATCGGCAACTGAAAGCACATCAATATTTTCAGTAACGTCAATCCACTGAAAATCTTTATCTGGTGAATATTGGATCATTGCCCATCCATATAAATTGTTAGCGTCTTCATATACTATGTATTTGAAAGGTTCGTTTCTTTTATAAGATTCTCCCATGAATTTATTATTTGCTACTGAAACTCTTCTTCTGTTGGCTTTATATATTCACCAAAAAGCTCAAGATTTACTTTTGTAGCGTTGTGCTTTTTTAATGATTGCATCAATAATTCAATTATATCGGTCTGAGCCTTTTCCAGAAAGTTTGCTGGGTTTAGTATGCTTTCATCATCATTATCTCTAATAAACGTTTCTATTCTATTTTGAAAACATTCATCAATATGTCTAACATTAGATCTAATTACTTCTGCTGCATTACTTTTATGTTTATTTGTTCGGATGTGGTAGTTCCACAAAGTTGTAGTTACGTTTGATTTGCACTTACTGCAAAATTTTACATTTTCCAAAGTTTTTTGATGTCTCTTTTTATGTCTTAATAAACTATCATTTCTATTAAATGATTTTTTACATATTTCACAATTATGTTTTAATTGTGTTTCACATTTATGTCTTTTTAAATTGTCAGATCTTGTGAACACTTTTTCACATTTATCACATTGCAATTTAATTCTTTTGTTTTCTGAACTCATTTTTATTTTTGTTAGTGTCCTTATATTAAAACGATATTAATTTAGTCTCTAAATGACTTTAACTTAGTCTTAAATTTAGTGATTTAACACGTAAACTCAAGAAGTTAATTGTATATATATACAAATTTTTAAACTAAAACGAAACTAACTTGATTGCATAATTTGAATGTATATATATATAACATATCAGAACATAAAAGGAATATTGAGCTTTTCTAATGAATTACTACAATGTTGCATATTAATCAAATTATTACAAAATTGAAACTATATACCAACAAAGTCATGATGTGGAAAATTGCACTTGCACTTTTCATAATAGATGACGAAGTATTTAAGATATACACAAAATTTTTTACGTTATTTTATCATAACACTATATAAAAAAGTGAAAGGAATATTTAATTTTCAATAAAAAAAAAAATATAAACATTTAAAACCTGTAAAATTAGAAAAAAAAAAAAAAAGTATGTCTAACTTCCATATGTATTTACAAAATTAATTTGTGTAAATAATATCTAATGAATGCAACAAAGTTGCAGGATTATTCTTAATAACTTTTTTTTTTTTTAGGTAGTTACGTTTTCTAACCACAAAATCAATAATCAATATAAATTAATGAAACAACAACAACTTGACAAATACATAATTTATGCTTCATTTAGTATAAAGAAATACTCTGTTAAATTATAAAATAATAATAATAAATATGTACTAACCAATGTTGCATCATATTAGAAAAACAATTTACTAAATAAAAAATGTGCTGTCTGGGACATGTGTGTGTGTGTTAAAAGTTTTAAGTATGTTAATAACACATATATGTTTAATGAGTCAAATGAATGAGCAATAATGTAAATACTCAAATCAATGTTTTTTTTTTTTTTATAATGTCTTTCAATGTTGTTTACATTACATTTTATATTTTATTTTAATAACAACTAATTTATACATTGAAAAAGTTGCAACAGGTATTGCATAATAAATTCATAAATAATTAATGTGTAATATTTGTGGTTAGATGTGTGTTCATTATAATTACAAATAAATTTATATTGGATACAAAAAAAAAAAAAAAAAAAATTTAATGATATTATATCATGTTAAAAACATATAGTAGGTGGGGAGGCATGATTTTCTCCTTCTTCTATAATATTTTACAAATGTATATAAACTGATGTTAATTAACTTATTTCAAAAACAAAATCAGTTCATATTGAAAAAAACCACAAAAAAAAAAAACAAATATAAAAATGGTAAGATTTTTCTTTTTTTTTCTTATTCTTAAATTAATTCTATATTATTTTCTATATCTATTTACATATATATATTTATATATATATATAATTTTGCAGGCTTTTATTGAAAACTTAATTTCGTTGGGGAAGGGTGAAAATGAACCATACCGAAACATTGATTTTTGATAAAAGATAAAATGTATGAGGTGATATCTTGGAGAATTTTAGATACGAAAAGAGGACAAACAGTGGTAATAATAATAAAAATAAAAATATATTAGTAATTTTGTTTTGTTTTTTTATTTACCCCCTATTACTACCCATAAGCAATGTCTTATTTCAGCAGGACCGGCTCCGACAACGGACTTCCGGACGATGACGGACGTCATCGCCATGTCTCCGGGTCAACTGTTGCCAGACTTTAGCGCTGATTTACAACAAATAAACATTAAAAAAAAAATAATAATAATAATAATAACAATCTGCGAGAGAGAGACAGCAAGTTTTCTCCCATAGTCAAGCGGATGAGATCAGATTTTTTTTTTTTTTTTTTAAACGGTCTTTGAAGATTCGAAGATCTGATGGAGGATTTGAGAAAAATTTTTCCATTCTGTAAAATCTTTAGGTAATCTCTAATGAATCTAGAGTGGCTATGACAATTTGGTATATTTATTAATACTCGTGCACCTAAATGTCTTCCTTGACTTTCCCAAGAGGTAGCTATTTTAACATTTTTTCTTTTATCTACATTTTCCATGGTTTTACCGAAATCGGCATTATTCATTAATTTAAAATAATCTTTTTCGAAAGCATTTTTCGCAAATGACCTATGTGAGTTATTTAAATCAATATATTTTTTTAACCAATTGCTTTGTGTGAATTTTAGCATTCTATAAATTTGCTTAAGAATTAAACCTTTTCGAAAACACTGTTTTAAATTTCTATAATGGATTATGTATTTGTGTTTGTTTGTTAAGTCAACTAAGAGTTTGAGAATTTTACCTGTTGGTGGAACTTTGTTTTCAGCACAAAAAGGAAAATCATTGTGCAAATCATGTAAATGTTGTGGGTAATCTAAATCCACTTCTAAAACGTAACCAGTTTCCGAATCATCGGCAACTGAAAGCACAATATTTTCAGTAACGTCAATCCACTGAAAATCTTTATCTGGTGAATATTGGATCATTGCCCATCCATATAAATTGTTAGCGTCTTCATATACTATGTATTTGAAAGATTCGTTTCTTTTATAAGATTCTCCCATGAATTTATTATTTGCTACTGAAACTCTTCTTCTGTTGGCTTTATATATTCACCAAAAAGCTCAAGATTTACTTTTATAGCGTTGTGCTTTTTTAATGATTGCATCAATAATTCAATTATATCGGTCTGAGCATTTTCCAGAAAGTTTGCTGGGTTTAGTATGCTTTCATCATCATTATCTCTAATAAACGTTTCTATTCTATTTTGAAAACATTCATCAATATGTCTAACATTAGATCTAATTACTTCTGCTGCATTACTTTTATGTTTATTTGTTCGGATGTGGTAGTTCCACAATGTGGTAGTAACGTTTGATTTGCACTTACTGCAAAATTTTACATTTTCCAAAGTTTTTTGATGTCTCTTTTTATGTCTTAATAAACTATCATTTCTATTAAATGATTTTTTACATATTTCACAATTATGTTTTAATTGTGTTTCACATTTATGTCTTTTTTAAATTGTCAGATCTTGTGAACACTTTTTCACATTTATCACAATGCAATTTAATTCTTTTGTTTTCTGAACTCATTTTTATTTTTGTTAGTGTCCTTTTCTTATATTAAAACAATATTAATTTAGTCTCTAAATGACTTTAACTTAGTCTTAAATTTAGTGATTTAACACGTAAACTCAAGAAGTTAATTGTATATATATACAAATTTTTAAACTAAAACGAAACTAACTTGATTGCATAATTTGAATGTATATATATATAACATATCAGAACATAAAAGGAATATTGAGCTTTTCTAATGAATTACTACAATGTTGCATATTAATCAAATTATTACAAAATTGAAACTATATACCAACAAAGTCATGATGTGGAAAATTGCACTTGCACTTTTCATAATAGATGTCGAAGTATTTAAGATATACACAAAATTTTTTATATTATTTTATCATAACACTATATAAAAAAGTGAAAGGAATATTTAATTTTCAATAAAAAAAAAAAATATAAACATTTAAAACCTGTAAAATTAAAAAACAAAATCAAATGTATGTCTAACTTCCATATGTATTTACAAAATTAATTTGTGTAAATAATATCTAATGAATGCAACAAAGTTGCAGGATTATTCTTAATAACTTTTTTTTTTTTTAGGTAGTTACGTTTTCTAACCACAAAATCAATAATCAATATAAATTAATGAAACAACAACAACTTGACAAATACATAATTTATGCTTCATTTATTTAGTATATAGAAATACTCTGTTAAATTATAAAATAATAATAATAAATATGTACTAACCAATGTTGCATCATATTAGAAAAATAATTTACTAAATAAAAAATGTGCTGTCTGGGACATGTGTGTGTGTTTGTGTGTTAAAAGTTTTAAGTATGTTAATAATACACATATGTTTAATGAGTCAAATGAATGTGCAACAATGTGTAAATAGTCAAATCAATGTTTTTTTTTTTTTATAATGTCTTTCAATGTTGTTTACATTACATTTTATATTTTATTTTAATAACAACTAATTTATACATTGAAAAAGTTGCAACAGGTATTGCATAATAAATTCATAAATAATTAATGTGTAATATTTGTGGTTAGATGTGTGTTCATTATACTTACAAATAAATTGATATTGGATACAAAAAAAAAAAAAAAAAAATTTAATGATATTATATCATGTTAAAAACATATAGTAGGTGGGGAGGCATGATTTTCTCCTTCTTCTATAATATTTTACAAATGTATATAAACTGATGTTAATTAACTTATTTCAAAAACAAAATCAGTTCATATTGAAAAAAACCCAAAAATCAGTTCATATTGAAAAAAAAAAACAAATATAAAAATGGTAAGATTGTTTTTTTTTTTCTTATTCTTAAATTAATTCTATATTATTTTCTATATCTATTTACATATATATATTTATATATATATATATAATTTTGCAGGCTTTTATTGAAAACTTAATTTCGTTGGGGAAGGGTGAAAATGAACCATACCGAAACATTGATTTTTTGATAAAATATAAAATGTATGAGGTGCTATCTTGGAGATTTTTAGATACGAAAAGAGGACAAACAGTGGTAATAATACTAAAAATAAAAATATATATTAGTAATTTTGTTTTGTTTTTTATTTACCCCCTATTACTACCCATAAGCATCAATGTCTTATTTCAGCAGGACCGGCTCCAACAAGGGACTTCCGGACGATGACGGACGTCATCTCCATTTCTCCGGGTCAACTGTTGCCAGACTTTAGCGTTGATTTACAACAAATAAACATAAAAAAAAAAAAAAAAAAAAATAATAATAATAATAACAATCTGCGAGAGAGAGAGAGACAGCAAGTTTTCTCCCATAGTCAAGCGAATGAGATCAGATTTTTTTTTTTCTTTTTTGAAACGGTCTTTGAAGATTCGAAGATCTGATGGAGGATTTGAGAAAAATTTTACCCCCCCCCCCCCCCAGGTGGTTGTTGAAATCAAAAGTTTAAATAAATTGCTAATGCTGCTGCTACTATTGTTTGCTATTACACTATTGGTTTATTTTAATATATATGAGTAGTAAAGAATAAAATGAACAACAACAACAACAGGAGCAGCAGCAGCAGCAGCAGAAGGGCTATAGTTGATTTACAATTTGTTATTGGAAATAATAGAGAATAATTTTTAAAAGAATTTTCTATGATATCTGATGGTTCTCTTGTACTAATGCTATTTATGTTTAAAGCACCATATTCATTTGAAGAATTAAATTTTGATGCTAAACAACAAAATGAATATAACAAAAAGAAAATTAATATGTTGGATTGGAATGATGGTTTTATAGAATATCTACAATTAAAAAATATCTTAGAGAAACATTTAACATCATTTGATATCATTTATGTAAAAGGTCTTAAAAAAAAATAATTTTTAGATAGGTTTTTTTCAAATTCAATAGTAGAAGTTATCAATTTAGATAATAAAATTCCACCTCTACAAAAACTAAGGAATTTCATCATCATTTGCCCCCACCATCAAAATACGGAAAATTTGCAAAGATGTGCTGTAAAAAATTGTATGAATTTATATATGTTTTTAATAAAAGATAATAATAAAAATTGGTTTTAAAAAATATTTGTTTTATTTATTGTTGACCAATATATTTTTTCAGACATAAATAATGGTATTTCATAAAAGAGCCGGGAATAATTGCATTGAGCTATATGCAAATTCATAGGAATATAGAAATCTTTTTGTTCCAGTTTAAGCTTATTCTTTGCTATACATCTCTCAAAATATTTTAATACATATTCTCGTACATTCAATTCGGCTCCATTGTTATATGACATCACTGCTTGAATAAAGTCTAACATAAGACAAAATCGGGTATACTCATCTAGTTCCAATTTAAGTTTTTTAATTGTTCCTCCAGCATAATTAAATTTTAGTGGAAATTTATTTGAATTTAATTTATGGAGTTGGTTGCTTGTAAAATCTTGATAAAATGCATACCACTCCAAATAATTCATTTCGCTAATAACTTTACGATTACGTTGGAAAATTATTGTAGCAGCGAAATTTTCAACATTAAATCCAATTTGTATTTTTGTTGTTTGTTTTTTATCCAAATAATAAATGTAACTTAATAAGAGATTTTCTTGGGATTCGTTGCTGTTGCTGCTGCTGCTTTGTTTTTCAAATGTTTCGATATTTGATGTTGACTCCATTTTATTTTTTTTTTTAAACTGATGGAATATATATTAAAAAAATTTATATTTATATTAGTTCGAAATAGTTTTCTTAGTTTCATTTTCTTTTTTTAAAAATTCTTCGAAACATTCTTTGTATTTTTTTATCGTTTTTAAGTGGGGATAATGTATTGAATAAATTAATAAAATGTTTCATGCTCTTGCAGTTACATCGCATCCATAAATATACACAACAATATTGGTGACAGACTGATGTAAAGTCACTTTGTAAACGTTTATTGTTGAAAATAAAAGATTTTGATTGATTTTGTAGAAATTTCCCAATCGCGCTGTGGAATGGTGGATTTCCAAATGAATCAAAATATTCTACACAGCTTTGAACTGATACAAAAATTGCTAGCCAATGTGTTCCTTTTTTAGCAGAAGTGTCGGTATTTATTACTAAAATACCAAGTTTTGAAATATTTTTCGGTATTTGATTAACAGCAAAAACACCTTTAAATAGTTTTCTGGTTGCACTATTACATTTCAACACTTTCTCTATCTGAAGTGTATTCATTATTGTTTTGTAAATGAGAAATATCAATTAGTTGAGTATTTCCATTTATGTATGCTGTTAAAAATTCAACTTTAAGTTTTCCATTTGTCAACACTATATCGAATTTTTCCAATAAATTTATTAAATTATTAGTTGTTTTGTTGTTGTCCATATGCCCAAAAGGAAAATTCTTGATTTCTGTTCTTTTTAAATCTCTGGTTGGGAATTTATACTTTAATTCTTTTGAAATAGTTTTACATTTTTCTTTTATTCCAACCATAACAATATTTTTTACAAATATTGTATTGTTATCATCCGTACAGAACGATAAATCTACTTTAGCACATGCCATTTTTAAGTGAGGTGAAAGGGTCGCCTGAACTTCCTTTTTATATGTTTACGTAAACGTTACGATTTTTATCAATTTCTATATTAGCATCAAATTCTGCAAACACAATACATGTTAATGTTGAAGTTAATGGAGAACTCAGTCTTGCTTCAATCTTTACTACTCCTTGGTTTAATAAACTTTGACATGTATCTGTTCCCGAGCCGTCTGCTGATAAATCAAAAGCCAGTATTGTATAACCTTTTGAAAATAGTTCTTTTGAAATTTGATCCGCTAAATAATGTTAAATATGCACGAGAATTGCAAAGATTATTCAATGTAAAATTTGTTTCAATTGCAGAGTTTGGTGTAGGCACTTCATTCACATATAATTGAAATTGTGTGAGATTTTGATGATCGAAATGGTATGGATTTTTTAATCTTTTACCATTGAAATTTTCATTATTAACCATACAAAATAGTAGAGCTTTTGGTATTTGCCCTATAAATATATTATCCAATTATATGTTGGAAGTGTTAGCTGGAATTTTTAATGTTTTGATTTCACTTCTTGTATAATAATATTTCGCGTTAGCCTTTTCCAATACAGTATTATGTGCTATTAATATGCTAGGATTAATAGTTAAATGTTTCATGTATAACGTAGCTTCGAGAATTTTTAAATAGCTTTCATCGGCATCGTTAAAGAAAATAAAAAAATCTTGTTTCTCTAATACTAAAGCAATTCGAATGTCAACATTATTTAAAAGTAATTTAGAAGTATTGAAGAAATCTACATGTAATTTTCCCATTAATTCTACTATTGCAGAATTATTGTATGATTTTTGTCTTGATTTAGAACCAGAATTGTTAAAATCATTTACATTATTGGTTTATCCAATTCCCAACCAGATGCTTCCAGATGTGTTTGACTGGAATCTGCACCATAATTTAGTAAAGTAGTTAAGTATGCTTTATAATGGTATAAGGAGTCTGAAGGAGTGATGTTTTTTCCATTTAGAGTTACATTACATTGTTTAATTAAAGAATGTAATAAATTATTTACAACAATCGGCTGCGAAGCTGCCCTTGCTTCATTTCCGGTTCCTATTTTATCGTTTGCACTCCAAACTGATCCATCTTTTTTTAATATTTGAACTTTAAATTTAATGTAGGTTGAGGATAAATCCCGATATTTATCTCCATTTCCAAGTGAAACAAATTCAATAGTTGATGGTGTTGCCTCTAAAGAAGCTAAAGGATTGTATGCTACCTCTTCTGAACGCAAGATACTTGTTTGTACGGGTAATAACGCAAAAAGGTCAAGTTCAGATTTCATACATTCCATTTTTTAATTGAATATATCAGAGGTTTTAATATGCTTTTTTCGTCGTTTTTTCGACTTCAAATGTGTCTTTTTAGAAATTGCTCGTCTTTTTATAGTTCTTCGTCTTTTTATAGCTTTTCGTTTTCCACCATACATCGAATGCAGTTGGTTAACTACTGATTTTCGTAAATTTTTTATGCTGCCTTTGCTTTGATCAATTACAGCTTCTTTTATGCTTGCACCAGATGCTATATCATTAAAAATATTTTTACCTGTGTTGACAGCCTCTTTTTTAATTAAATCCCAACCTGATGTAAAAACGGGCTTTAAGTAACCAATTAAACTTCCAAATATATTTCCAAAACCACGACCTTTTTGTATAGCTGGATAAAATTGTAATAAAGGCCCAATATCGTTGATTCCACCACCTACTTGAGAGGAATAATATCTCACGTAAGCTATTTCCATGTTTGACAGGATATCATATTTGAGTAGAAGTATTCATATTGTTTCAATTAGCGAGCAATCAATGCTTTTTAAAATGTAATACAATTTTTGTTGGATAGTAACTGGAAACAAAATTTATTCCATCACCGTATTGATTGCAAATTTTAATCGCTATCGTTTCAAAACAATTTTTTTCTATAGGTATGTAATGGATATTTTCAAATTCAATATTTGTAGGTATTCTACAATTTTCTATGTTGATAGCTCTCAATGCACGCACTTTGCTACTTCAAAAAACAGATGATTCAACTATATCTGAATAAATCATCACCATTCCATTCAATTCATCTTTATTATTAGCAACAGCTAATTTGAATAGTTCAGGTAATTTTATTTTGAAATTTTTTATATTTTTTTTTGTTGAAATAATTCAGTTAATAATGTTTTGATATTATAACTGTGATTAACTTTTATATAGAAACTATCTTCATCAAATGTCTGCGATATTCGTATTAAATCGCGTCGGTTAGATTCTGACACTTTTTTAAATGTTACATCATCATAATTTTTAGGAGTATATAGAGATATATGTCAAAACTTCATTAAAAATTCTTTGAAAACTTGGTTGCGAGTAAATCCCGGATTAGAAGTTATATTTTTAATAAGCGTTGGTAAAAAATTAAATTTCCAATCATCCAAATGTAATTCCGAATCGTTATATGAATAATATGTGTAACCTATAGATTTGGCTACTTTGATTTTTTCAAGAGGTTTTTCAATGTTTCTTATGTAAACATTATATTACCCAATATTGATAAAAGCACATTGCTCTTTGTTAAATTCTTCTGTTTGTAGGAAATCGTTCAGATATATTTCTGAAAGACCAACTTTCCAATTTCCATTTCTTAAATCAAAGTAAATAGGTAATTTATTTTCGAATGAAGCTAAAGTGTTGTCTGGAAATAGTTTTAGATTATCATTGCTAAACAATGTTACATAGAAGTCATCTTAACTATCCATCTTTGTTAAATTCTTCTAAAACATAAAATGTTGCACTATTTATTTGTTGTCCATTCCGGTGTTGATACAGTTCTTAGTTTTGGACTTCTTAGTAATGGTTTTAGTTTTCGTTTTTTTGTTTCAGGAAACTGTGAGAGTATAGTTGAGGATATTCTACTGCCGGCCGATCTTAGTGTCTTCTTATTTTCAGGAGAAGGTACAGCAACGGTAATTACATCACCACTCAGTGTTTCAAACATTCGATAATCAGAGCTTAGAGATGGTCTTTCCACTAATTTTTCATCTTTCAACATTTCAGTTCGAGCTAATTTTTTTAATTAATTTTCATCATCCAAATCGTAATGTGTTAAATCGATATCCATATCTGAATGTTCTTTTTTAGGGTCATATTCAAACACATCATCAGTAACTAAAGGTACAAAATTGGTCTGTGTTGATGTTGATTTGTATTTAGGAAATTCAGTTTCTGTATATGCATTTCGTTTAGAAAAGAATTTTGTTTGAGTACCTGTATCAAATGTAAGATTATTAGCCTGGTCTGGTAATCTTTTTGCTTTTCTTTTGTTAATTCCATATTTGAGGAGGTTTTGACGGTATAAATACCATTTTTGCAATGGTTTTAATTTTTTATCGTATAAAACTTTTTTCATTTTTTGATCTAATAAATCCAAGTTTTTATCATCTTGAAATAATTTACTAAATTTTGAAAATATTTCTGGTGACATAACAATTATTCGCTGCATTATGTCTTACTGAGCAATTTTCCGATTACACCAGATAATATAGTTCCTATTAAAGTTGGTAAAAATACACCATGTTGAACTAAAATTTTTTGTTTGGCTTTTATACTCTTCTTTGCACAGATTAGGAATGTTGATTGTTTTTTATGTTTTTTTAATTTTGCTTTTTGTGCTGGTGTTATTTTATTATTTCCATTTAATATATTGATTGCAATTTCAGCAATAGTTTTTATAATATCATCATCACAATATTTAAGAATATTTTCACGAAATTTCTTCTTGTTGCACTTTCCTAGTACATGTAATATATGTTGGTTTTTCTTCAATCGTTTCATATTTTTGGCAACTGTCGTTCAAATCACCCGTATCACAGAAGCATATACAATATTCTTTTGAAAAAATATTAGTTCTAATACGAAATAAGTCGTTAATGTCTTGTGTTATATCCAACACAATATAACCATGTGGTTTTGATGTTGACTCATCATATAATTTCAAGAAATCCTTTATATTTTCTGGATATAGTTGTCTAGCAAGAGGAAAAATCTGTGATTTGTCTCGAGGGTTTTTGAAAAGCACTAAATATTTACAATTTAATGAAATATCTCTTGAAAATTTCCCTAATATTACATCTATTTACATCTATTTAAACACATTAAAAATTGTTCTGGAGTAAATAAGTACACTTCAATTTATGGTACTCATTTTGGCCTTTGTCCATGAGCATATGATAATTCTACTTCTGGATCAGACACATGTGAATGTCATACAATAGAAAACTATAAAATCACTTTAGAGAATTTAATTAAATGGTATGAGAATAATGTCAAGGTTACAAGTTGTGTCAGAAATTCATAGAGGTCCTAGAAGAAAATTTACTCGAAGAAAATTTATTCAAAAGGGTTTAAATGATACTTGGCAAATTGATTTGGTTCAAATGATTCCATATGCAAAATTCAATAAGGGATATAAATATTTATTAACAGTTATTGATACATTTTCCAAATTTGCGTGTGCTGAACCGGTTAAAAACAAAAGCGCTGATAATGTTTTAACCGCAATGAAAAATATTTTTAAGCGTGCTGGTAAAAAACCAAAAAATTTACAATCTGATCAAGGTACGGAATTTTTCAACAAAAAATTTCAAAATTTAATGAGGAAAAATAAAATTAACCATTATAATACATATTCAGAACTAAAAGCATCAATTGTAGAACGTTTTAATCGTATCCTAAAAAACACGATGGGGAAGCAATTTAGTTTACAAGGCACATATAAATGGTTAACTATTCTACCATCGCTAATAGAAAAATATAACTCAACATATCATCATACAATTAAACTTCCACCTAAAAAGGTTACAAAGAAAAATGAGAAATTGCTATTAAAAACTGTCTACAATAAATTAAAAGTATTCCGAAAAGCAAAATACAAAGTTGGAGCTTTTGTTCATATAAGTAAATTTAAAGACATAGTTGCAAAAGGTTATCAACCTAATTGGTCAACAGAAATTTATACAATAGCGAAAATAAAAAGAACTGATCCAATAACATACAATTTTCTTGATTACACACAAAAACCAATAAAAGGCAGTTTTTATGAACCTGAACTTACATCTGTTAAACTTCATAATGTTTACCTTGTAGAAAAATAATAAGAAAGAAAGGAAATCAAGTTTTGGTTAGGTGGCTTGGCTTTGATAAAAAACATGATTCATAGATAAATAAACAAGATATTATTTAATGAAAAAATAATTTATAAACTTTTAGTAAGAAATGCAATGCTGTTATTTAATATTAAAAAATAACTTTTTAAACCTAGGTTTTATTAATTTTTTTTACTTTTAACTTGAACTTGAACTTGATCCCGTTTTTAATTTGTATTTCATGACCACGGCTTATATTATTAACAATATAATTTTTACCGTTTTATTTAAACCGCTTTTATTAAATGTACATATACAAAATAATTTTTAAATGCAATGTTTTGTTATAATATTTTATTTAAGTACAACTGTTCAACTTAAAATTTAAATGTATTCACATCAAGTTTTAAAACTTTTTTTAATTTTGTATTTAAAGCAAACTTTAAAAACTTTTCATATTTTTACCAATATTCAGCACTATAGCTTAAGCTTTAAATTTTTAAATTTTAAATTAAAACATAATTGATATACTAACCACTAAGTTTAATTTAAAATATTCAATAACTTTTAATTAAATTTTAAATTATTCTATAAATTTAAAAAATCAGCAAGAATCAACCCTATTTACTCATAACGTTCTTTCGCATACTTTCCGACGAGTATAGATAAATAAACTTTTTTGTATAAGGTTAGACGGACTCAAATTTTTATAATAGAATGTAAATTTGACTTTTGGTAAATATGGTGAAACTTTAATAATAATAATTTTGTATTTAAACCAAACTTTAAAAACTTTTCATATCTTCACCTTACTAATTTTTTGTATAAGGTTAGGAGAACTCAAATTGTTATAATAGAATGTAAATTTGACGTTTGGTAAATATGTTTAAACTTTAATAATAAAATTAAACCAAACTTTGAAATTTTTAAACCCAAACTTTAAAAACTTTTCATATTTTTATCCTAATTTAAAATATTCAGCACTACAGCTTAAGCTTTTTAAATTGCAAATTAAAACATAACTGATGTAGTAACCACAAAGTTAAATTTAGAATAATTAATAAACTTTAATAATAATAAACTTTGAAAACTTTTAAACCAAACTTTGAAAACTTTTCATATCTTAATCCTACTAATTTTTTTGCATGGTTAGGAGAACTCAAATTGTTATAATAGAATGTAAATTTGATTTTTGGTAAATATGTTTAAACTTTAATAATAATTTTGTATTTAAATCAAACTTTGAAATTTTTAAACCAAACTTTAAAAACTTTTCATATTTTTATCCTAATTTAAAATATTCAGCACTATAGCTTTTTAAATTTAAAATATCAAAGACACAATCCTTTTTACTCATTTTGCATACTTTTTGGACGAGTGTATGCAAATAAATTTTTTGCATACTTTTAAGAGGGATAAAAGCTTTAAAAAAGCTCCTCCTGCACCCGAACCGGCATATCCATACTACCAAAAATAATATAAACATAAAGATGTCGCATATATATATATATAAGATACATATGTACATAATGTAAATAAATATTTAGTATGTTAAATTAAAATTGCGTTTTTGGACAGATGGTATAAGATTCAATTGGTTTTTTAAAAATTGTTATATTTTTGAAGAAAATTTATATCTATTAAGAAAAGAACTATAATATAATATTATTTATTTATTGTTTGTTAAGAAATAAAAGACTAAAGTTGATTTTAGAAGGGAAAAAGCCAAGTGGAAAACCTTAAGATTTGTTTTAAATTTACAAAAACGAATTTTCCAATTGGCATAAAAAACCCCTCTTTTTATTACTTAAATAACAAAATAAAAATTCATTCAAATCAAGAAATCATTTAAGTACCTATTCATGTAGGTACATAAGTAACTAAAATAACCAAATTTACTGTTACAAAGAAAAAGTTAAGAAGTTAACAATTCAAATAATATAAAACAAAACAAATAACACATATTAAACAAAAAAATAAAAATAAATTATAGAAAAACATAATGGAATAACATAACATATACAATTCAGACTATATAAAAAAATATTAAATACTACAATAATTAAAATTTACTAAAACGAAGCTTGAAATTAAAATATGATTATTAAAACTAACTTCTGACATACAAAGGCACCAGAACCATTTTGCTCGTTAATAGATATATCATGAAAAGAAAGATTAATAAATAATAGTATTTTTAGTAACGAAAAAATTAGAGTAAAAACAATGTATTTTAATACGGATAAATAATAAATAATAATTGCCATTTTTAGTTTATCAAAACTTCCAACCTAGGATGTTTGGTTCTTGCAGCTTTTGGTATTGCCCAACTACAGTGTTTTCTGAGTAAGATTAGAAATAAAAAATCAAGAATTTTAATTTTATGATTGTAACAGGCCCCCTCTGTTTCATTTTCTTTTTATGTGGTCAGGATACAATGTTCAATTATTATGTTATTAATAAATCTAATTTCCTTTTTGGTCTTAAAGAAGTGATCAAAAATTAAAATATGTAATTTGCAAATTTTAAAAATTAAGTCAAACGGAGCAAACAAATTTCCAAAATCTGAATTCTCAGAATAATTTTTGACAAAAATTAGAAGTTCTGAGGGACAAGTAAGAACTTCATCTTTCTTTCTCATTACGTCAGAACATTTAACACAATTTATTTTAGAGAGAACTTTAAAAATTACATAACCAATAAAATATCTCATTGAAGGTAATTCAGTGGCAATATTCAAATTACTTATAACTTCTTCTTCAAAAATTTGATAATCTATAAATTTGGAATCTACTTCTCGTAACATGTTTTGAATATCAATATCTGAATCTGCTTGTTCTAAATTTGTTACTTTTTCATAAGTATATTCTTCTTGTATATTTATTTCAAGCATGGGTTCATTATCTTCTTCGCAGTTACTCGTTTTACTAAATTGAAATAAATTTGAAGATATTATTTTTGCTAATAAAAAATTAATCTCGTATAAAGATGGTTTCCTATTATTCCCACCTTTTGCTCGAACTTGTGAAAATAAATTTTCAATCAAATCTTGATTTAAACGTTTTGTAAGTAAGAAGATTACGTCAGGATTACTACTAAATAAATTTTCACTGAGTTTAATAGTTCCATTTAAGGTTTGCTGAATTCCTTTCAAACAATAAACCTTAGTTTTCTTTTTCAACGAAATTTTTTTGAAATAAGTCAAGAATTCTTTTATGTAATTGAAAACATTATTATCATTTTTTAGAGCCTGTCTATAAATATTTTTGTCATAAAGTGATCCGCTATTCATACAGTCAAATATTGTATCTATCTTTTTAATAAAGCTTAATGCCGCTTGAGCTATTTCGAAAGAATTTTTTTTAAATTTTTTCATTTCCGTTAATGTTTTTACACCAGCAGAAACTGATTTACTAAAAGTCTGTGTTGCGTATTTAACACGCATCTTATCAAAGTCAGTCTTTTATGTAGATATGTTTTTCTGTCAGTTTGGGGCACATTTTTGTTACAGAAAATTTTTCAAGTTCCCACAATTCTCGTATAACATCAAAACTTACTATATCATCCGGTGTATCCGATTTTATAAAAACGTTACGTAAACTTTTAAATAAAGGTGAGGAAAATCAAATAAGCAATATACATTTATTCCGCGAAATATGAAATATGGGTTTTCTATCACTCCAAGTTGTGAAAAACAATTTCTATTATTGGAGCCTTGGTCACACACTATAGCTCTTATATTTATCCCTAATTTGTAACAGAGTTCTAAATTTTCGTGTATTAATAAATTTAACGCTGCACCTTTTATATTAGTTTCTGTTACAAAATAGTTCAAAATAAATTTCCAATTTTCTATTAAATCCCTTACCATAAAAACACAAACTTGCTTTCCAATGACCCCATTTCGTTGGAAACCTAAATCTTCAACACCATCAATTAAATCTAAAACTTCATTATAATGCAATTCTCTTCGTATAGCAATTTCATCGAAGACTAAAACTGCTTCCCGGCAATTAATATTCATTTCGTTTACTTTATTTTTAAGAAATTGTAAAGCGGTATTTTCTATACCTGGCTGTAAGTTTTTTACCGGTGACCATCTATACAAAGACGCTTTATGGGGTAAATTTAATAATAGTACCTCTCTTAAAAAGTTATAACCAGATTGGGATCTATAAAAAATATTTTGTGCAATAGTTTTTTCTTTTTCACCCCATTGCATTCGAACAGTTTTACTTTTTACTAACATTTTTGCAAAAGTTTTGGAATTTGTATTAATTTCTAAATTGTCTATCATATTTGAAACTTGATTTCTTTTAATCTTCGGAGAAATGATTTTTAATTTTCTAACTTGCCTTTGTAATTTATTTATTTCTTGTTTGGCCTTACGTAACTTTAAAATTAAACTATTATATTTTTTTTCATATCTGTTGCATTTTTAACGGTATTTTTCACAGTTTTGTAAATTTTTCAAACAAGAGGAGCAAACACCCATAGGGCTGGAAGATTGGAACCGAATTTTATAAGGAGATTCTAACTTACCTATTTCGTTTAAAGTTAGTACATCGCTTTCTTCTTCTGCAATCATGCTCAAAAATAAAGAAGGAATGGAGTGTCTTTTTAGGTACTTTTTCCTGTATCTTCAGCTTGGAAATGATCTTGACATAGAAAAATGTTGGTTTTATCACTATCAAAACCACACAGTTCGCGCCATATATTTCCCATTTCAGTTTCAGCTGGCGGAAATTTGAAAATTTTGATATTTGGGTGCGTTCTCTGGGGTTTAAGACAGTGACTTAAACTACATTTTGTTCCATTTTTCCTATTCATTTTAAATAACTAAAACAACTATTTTTTAACTATTTTAATTAATTTATTTTTTGATTTAAAATTTAAATTTGCTTTACACTTTAACCCACTTGTAACTAATAATTTTATTCAGGTACCTAAGCATATACACAGAAAATTTTTGCATATTGTATTGATATAACATTAATTATTATTTGACAAGATCTACATGGAAAATCTCAATATTCAATAGTCGATCATTGCACATAGAAAAAATTCATATTAAAATTCTAAGTAGCTTAACATAAAATATATGAACTTATGCACATATACTTATATACTTATACATACAAGAATGTTAGTGCTAAAATACAACTGTAACTAATTTATAGTATTTATATAGTTCGTTCAAATTACAATATATGAAGAGATTTTTTGTTTTTGCTTTTTGCATTGAAAATAAAATTTCTTATGTAAAAAACAAAAACAAAAAGTCTCTTCATATAATTACAAAGTATAGTTGTGTGCATTCTAGATGATCTTATACAAAGTTTATAAACATTTAGCATCATATTTACTATACTAAATTTTTTGCAACATGTTGTGGTACGTACTAGTACGTACATTTCATGATACATTTTTTTTGTTCTACATACTACATACATATTATAGTTTATAATATTTTTGATACTATCACAATATGAAATTTGTGTTTATTTCTTTTAATAAATTTTAATAGATTTTATTTTATTTCAGGAAATCAATTTATGTAAATTTTATCGAATAAATTTGTTACAATACAATACCTCCCACGTTGTACATTTACAAGTAAGTAGGTTTTATCTGTAACCTTTTGCAAGGGTGAATAATTGACTTCAGCTTAACCTCTTTACCGTGACCTGTGAACTTATAGATGTATATACCATTTCAACGTGGTTTCTGCATTAAAACATGTTTCCTTTAAAGAACCCTTTGTTTCTTATGATACACCACTAAATACCATTTATATTTAGATCCACTTACGCGATGCGATACCGATTGTACACCTTTAATATTTTTTCAAAGTTTAATTTTAATTTTATAATTGAAAAAATGTCAGAGCCAATTTTAAATAAAAGTTCAATTATGAAATGACCGAACATTTCAAATAGAAAAATCAACAAGAAAAATTTTGATTTGATTAACAATTTAAATTTATTTATTAACTTAAATAAAGATTTATTTTTTAAATTAATTTTACAATTTTACATTAAATTAATTTTAATTTTTTATGTATATAGAAAAATTACAATATAAAAAAAATGTGGTTTTTATAATTGTACGACGAGTGTGAAGCAAAATACGCAGAAATTGTAATCTCCTTATTTACGTATGAGTTCCAGAAAAACAACTAACTTTAATTTTCAATTATAAATTATAATTACTGATTTATAAGAGGCAACTCAAAAATTACGTCACATATTTCAAAAACTATTCAAGATTAATTACATTTTGTAATTCAATAATAAGTTTAATAATTAACAAAGTATTATACAATTTATTATTTCAAATTTATACAAAATCTTTATTTTAAATTAAAAAAAAATTAGAATTATTATATTATTCGTAATGTTAAGTACAAACAAAAGTTTTAAAACAAAAATTATTATTTTGTTTTTTTTTTTAAATAAATAAAATCGAATCTAAAACTTATAATACCATCCGGTCCGCTTGACTTGCCTGGCTTGAAACTATCTATAGCCCATTGTTGTTTTATTTTCAGAATTGCGTATTCATATTTGTGTCAATATAATATGAATATTATATTTGTAAGAACTTATTGATATTTTTAACTCATCTAATTTATTTCGGAAACTTTGTGCGTTAAAATATAGAATCCTTAAATTAGTTTTATAAGTCATGTTGATTAAGTGGTTGTCATCTCTGAAAAATAATTTACTTTTAAATATCCGCAATATTTACAACATCAACTGAAACCATTTTTAAGTAACCAAGTGTGCATTAATTTGCAAGTAGCATTAGAGATAATAATAATATCGTATTAGGTATATGCGTAAATGAAAGAGCGAGATAGATATAATACGTGTAAAAAAATATATGTATATATGTCAAATTTATTATAGTTTTGTAAAATAAATATTAGAGTAGATTTCTGAAAATTTTTTAAATAATTATAAAATATGTAATAAATAATAGTAATATATATAATAGTTGTTAATAATTTTGATTAAAATAATAATAATTATTGTTGTTGCTTAATAATAATTATTGTTATATATTTTAAATAATTTGCATAATTTTGTTTAAATTTAGTAAAAGAGTTTGTTTTTTTTTTTTTTGTCTTCCAAATTTATTTATATGTTTGTAATTTATTTATACACACATATTAATATTGTATGTAAATTGTTTACAAATATAGCTTTTAGCGAAAAGTGTAGAATAAACTGTGTAATATGTTAAAATCTTAGGATTTTAATGGAAAATAATGAAATTGAATATATTCAATAAATTATTGAAAATGAATTTGAAGTTATGTTTACTATAATATGAAGGAAAAAAAATTATTTATCAGATTACCAATTGAAAATATTGAAATTAAATATAAGCAAAAATGTATTAAAAATGCGTTTGAGGTTATATTAAAAAATATGAAAAAAATTGTTAAAAAGTGAAAATAAAGTTTTATTATTTTTTTATAATTAATAATTAATTTGAAATTTTTAATAAATAATATATCATTATTAAAAGATATTTTATATACTTTGCTAACCTTATGCCAGCGCAGAAATATTTTATTATCCTTGACCCAAAGAAATTCGATTTGTAGGAATTTCTTTATTTTTTTCGCTTCAATATATAGCTTTGACTGCAAAGGAGTGAAGTGATTTCGTAGAAATATTTGGTTGGTGTTTCTTAATCCTAAATTCAGCTCTGCAGCGTAAAGGTGAATATATTTTCGTTTTTTTTTATCAGTAATTTATACTTTAACATGACAGAAGCTAGTCCAACAATATAGAGTGTATTGCTTACATCTTTTTACAACTTACAACTTACTTTTTTTACAACTTACAACTTGCTCACAACTTACTTTTTTTGTTTGAATAATTTTTTATATATTTTGAATACCGGTTGCAGGAACATTTGCATCAATTTTATTAGAGATGTTTATTACTGTGTTGATAGGAAGTTGCTGGAAGTCCAGCTATAATTATGTTGTTTGTTTTTTAAGTTTGTTGAGTTTCATCCAGGATAGATTACAGCTTGTTCATTTTTTGTTCCAGGTAGGATGATTTATCTTCTGCTGGATGGGCATTTATCTCACTTCCAAAAAGTTTTGCTGTTTTAACAGCATTTAATATTTCATTGCTTACATTAACACATCTGACATGGAAGACACTATTAACAAACAGACGAGCATTGAATACTTTTGGAATTGCCAACTAAAAGTGGAGCAAGATTTGGTAATTTTTTCCTTTTTTTTAATTTTCTTCCTCTAACTTTTAACCATTGCAGTTTATTAAATTAATAATACTGTATTAGTAACTTGGTTGTAAAAATTATTTTTATTTTTATTTGGTGTATTTTTATTTTGACTAATGCGTAAAAAATCGGGATAATGTTCCGCTAAAGAGTGATCATAGATTTAAATTACGTCATCACATAACGTTAGCTTGTATCTCCAGGTTTCCGAATATATATGCCATTACTACCGATGCCGCCATCTAGTGGCCAAAAAATGCATTACAAAATGCTCTTAACATTTGGTACTATTTTAATTAAACCGTCATATTTTTTCCCGTAAGACAATAAACCGGAACCATTTTCTAAAATATCGTAGAGCATAATACTATCGTTAATATACATTTTGTTTTATATTAATCGGTACTACCGTTTCTGAGATATTGCAGTTCAAAGTGGGAATGAAAAAAAATAAAAATTCGAAATTTTCAAAAACACCTTATATTTATTATTATACCGTTAGAAAGTCCTCTTTACACTATTTTCAACGGTATATAACAAATATGATATATATTGGCAAATAGCCCCACCAGGACACTAGCCCCAAATAGCCCCACCAGCCCCACTAGGACACAAATGCAAAACTGAAACAACAATTTGAATAAAAAAAATATTTGCATACTTTATTTCACATACATTTGTTTTGCCTTTTTGTTTTCTTGTTGGAATATGTATGTAAAAATGTAAGTAGAATGCACTTTCGAGTTGGATACAATATCAAGTTGCATTTTGATAATTTGTTTAAGCGGAGTTTGGGGGTAGTTAGGCAGCCCCCACTTTTCTAAGATTTTTATTGTTCAAACATACATGTAAAAAAAAAAAATTCAGTGCGATTTTATAGTTGGATTCAAAACCAGGATTTCTCTTTTTCCAGAATATTTATGTAATTATATTTTTTCCGCGAAAAAATGTTTATATCTGTTCAACTTCAACAAGTTTTGAAAAAAATGTTTACAGAATAAAATATATTACTTAAAGATTTTATTATTTTCATTCTAACAGAAATGATATTATATTAAGTTATATCATTTAATGATATTATATTATATTAAGTTAGTTAGAATATTGTATTTTAAAATAAAAAGTGGTTTTATTGTGATTACAAATTAGTACAAGAAATTTAAGTAAAAATTTTAAAAAACTGACGACAGTTACAACTTTACAATGTAAGTACATACATAGAATCAATTTTTCTTTACTGTTTAAAACGAACAAAGATCAACATTGTTGTAAGAAAAAAGGACTATTTTATTTAATTTTAAAATGTTTTTGATGGCTTTTTATACCCGTACGATAGTACCGGGTATAATAAAATTGATCCTCCGTTTCTAACACCTGGAAATAAGCAAGCTAAATATACCTTCAAAGGTATGGATCGGATTAGAATCAAATTCTGAGTCTTTGTCCTTCCTTCCGTCCGTCAGCACAATAACTCAAAAAAAAGGACAACACATCCATCAGCACGATAACAAAGATATTAGAGTCTTCCACTTAACACAAAATATTCTTGGATCAATTTGTAAGTTTCCTATTTGTTTTGGTTGAGATCCGACCAAAATTTCGGGTAGCTCTCGAACAACGAACTTTTCGATCTCCAAATTTTTCAAAAGTTCTACATCGTTTCAAGTAGAGCAACGAAATCTTAACTACAGCTAGACATCGTTAAAAAAATTAATTTTATGGAAATCTTTTCTGTAGCCGTACTCGTTATAGAACTACAGCCTCCTAAAGTTCGAAAAATTTAGAAATAAATTGTTACAACGCAAGTTCTATAAGATATATCTTAAATCTGAAAACGCCACACGATAACGGCTTTTATTAGCTTTACAAATATATATATACATAATAATTACTAAATATGTATTTTTGCATCATCTATCTATTGACACCTGACCCCCCTTTTAAGCTGTAAGGCGTCGAAAACTGAAAATTACTTCCTTTTTTGAAACACGTGGAACTTGAACACCTGTTAAAAATTTTTTGAAGTAATACATAAACATTAAAGCTGCAACATTATACTTTCATTTCTGTTAACAATGTGTCTTAATAATATAGGTTTACCTTAAAATTGACTGATTATAAAAATTGATTGATTATAAAAAAAATATAATGGTTGCTTGACAAATTTATATTTATATGATATTGGTATATACCCTACTTATAACATTATGTTTACTTACATATCGTATATGTTACTGATGAACGAATGAGATATAATAAGAATATATAGATATGTATGTAGATGTATACATATACCGGCGTATATATACGTATTTACTTGTATTTTAAGAAATGATTCTATGAACGAACAATTTTTAAAGAATCATTGTAAACAATGTATGGCGATATATAATAATATACATATATGAATAAATACGCATATTACTGTATATTTGGTATTTTGTAGTAAGTATAAATTAATATATATTTGCGGCTTAGTATTAAATAGTACTAGGTATATCATATTTGGAAAATTTTTGGATTGATAATCGTTAGGTAGAAGGTTAGAATCTGCTTTTGAAGAATCATATAATATATATAAACCATAGTTCTAGAAATTATCAAATTCACGCAAATTATTTTAAAATACTGAAAAAATAATATTATAAGCAGAGTGACAGACTATGAGCATAATAACGGGTTCGTATGGGTATCTAAGAGTTAACAAAGGCAATTGTATTCTTTTAAGTAATTTTTAATTTTAATTTACTTTGAATACCATAAATTTTCTAACGACCTATGTATGTAAATGGATCCTAGTGAGAATTAATTGAAAATCTAGCATAATTAATTTAAAAATTATCTAGCATAAATAATTTTCTTGTTATTGATAAAAGCACTATCTAACTAATAATCTATATTTCATATGATTTGGATTCATTTACATAGATCAGAAAAAAAATTTATAGAATTCAAAGCAAATTAAAAATAATTAATATATGTATGTATTCAGTTATTATTATTAAAAAAAAAAATAATTTTATTATTTTACTCGTACGTGAAAATTTTATCGTACGTCTAAAATAATAATATTCATTTTCTATTGAATATTGAGCTTAAAATAATAAAATTGACAACTGAATTTGCTTGTATAACATTTTTAATCAAATATAATTTAAAACTAAATTTTTTAGTTTTTGATATTTAAAATTGAAAAAAAAAAAAATTTCAGTGATGCAGTTCAATAATAGCTAAAACTTAAATATAAAAACCTTAAATATATAAAATATAAACCTTAAATATATAATAAAATATATAAACCTTAAATATATTTAATCGTTTGAAATAATTTTTTGTTTCACTTGTGATACATTGTGATTGCTTAAGAGGTATTCCGCTCTTGGTAATATTTCTTACCTATTAATTACCTTACATATTAATTTACCGCGACTGAATTCGTTGAATTTAGTTTTAACGGATTTTCTTATTCGAAATAGTAAAAGATATGATAAAAATTGTAATATATAAGTTCAGAACTTGGGAAGTGCTTTACTTTTCTCTTCTTTGCATGTGCTGTAAATAATTTAGAACGTTCAAAAATGTAAAAAGCGATTTATGCAAGTCTGGTATATCTTTTATGATATGCAAAAGAAGAAAAAGAAATTTTAATAGTAAGTTAAGAAATACTGAAAAAATTTTAAATTTTTAAGAAATACCGAAGAATTCAATTTACCCCACATTTCTTCCCTAAATAAGTGGTCACCAATTATTTTAATAAAATCAGATTTTAATAATAAAAATATAACTGAATTAGATGTTATCTTTTCAAATTTAGATTCTCTTTCTAAAGATGCAGTATTAGTTTTTGATAAAATAGCTATACAAGAAAGAATCTTTTGTAATTTTGTATTGGATGAAAAAATTTCCGACAATGGTGACGAAAGGACAAAAGATGTCGCAAAATACATTTGTGTAATTATGCTAAGTACCTAATACATAATTGGAAATATGTGTTTAGTTACATACATACATCAAAAACAGGTATTAGTAGTCAGGTTCTAGAAAATTTATTAACCTAAAATTTAAATGGAAGTTTCAATCTGAATCTTAATATAAGAGCAGTTATTTGTGATCAGGGACCTAATAATAGAAAATACTTTAAAATTATTAATAATTTCAACGGGGAACAAAAAAAGGTTTCGAACTTTTCGATCCAGTTCACTTAGTTAAGTCTCTTCGCAACACATTGCTCAAATATAATTTAAATACTGGTGATGGTGAAGTTTCATTTAAAATAATTCAGTCGCTTTACTTTTAAGAGGCAACAGTCAAAAAATGTGCCCCAAACTTTTGAAAAAAGATTTAAATTAGCATGTCAGGTTCTTAGTCATTCAATTTCTGTTGCTATTAAGACATTAGTTTCAGATACTGAACTTTTCATTGTTGTTAGGATGTACCACTATGGTGGCAGAACATAAGGCTTGTTTTACTCTTGCAAAAACAGATTCACATTCAGAGGACCAAAGCAAACCTCCTTTGATTTCTTGGAGCTCTGAAAACGTGCTATGTGTGTATGATTAGGTGCCAGAAGAGTTGCCAGGTTTTCAATAAAACGATGGTAATAATTTACCATGCCTAAAAGTCGTTGGACTTGCAGCAGTGACACAGCCTAAAAGTGATGGGAAGTTTAAGAAAGCCAGGGGAAGTTTAAAATATATCCATTTATCTCTGGATGTAGCAATACCTTTTTCCGAAATATTATAACTCAGGAATTCTAAGGAGGGTACGCTAAAAATACATTTGGATGGCCTAACATTTATCACAAATTCGGCGAGCCTTTTAAAGAGAATATTTAAATGCTATTCATGCATTTCGGTAGTTTTACTGGCTTCCGTTATTGCCGTTTTTCATACGTCTTCGGCGCGACTGATATCTGATGATACGTGTGATAAAGGTCTATTTTAAAAAAAATTATACATCCTTCTAACTTGATAGAAAAATCATGTATATGCGGTATCGGATAACGGTCTGGGACTGTTACAGCATTTAGATGTCTGTGATCACCGCAAGATTTCCAAATTCCACATTTTTTTCCTGAACAAATGGAGTGGAAATGGAAGATAAAGATGGTCTATATATACTTAACTCTATTATGTGCTGAAACTCGGACTGAGCGCTTTTATGTATAGTAGGATCAAAACAACACGGTTTTGAAAATGGGAGATGGCCATTGGTGATGGTGTACCACATTATGTTTGACAGAAATTGGAAAATCAGGAGGAGCCAACAAAGATGGAAAATTTCCGCATTGATTTAAAACCCCTGTGGTGTAATAGTATCTACATTGGCCGAAAATGCATTTACAGACAGAGACGTGACTGTGTCAACTAGTCGTTTATTCTTAAGATCTACTAAAAAACTGTATTTGGCCAAGAAATCTGCAGCAATAATTGGTCTGTTTACTTGAGCTAGGATGAAATGGTGTTTGAAAATACGACGCAGTCCAAGATCGACATTAATTAATTCTGTACCGAAGTTAGGAATTATTGTTCCATTAGCGGCAAATAAAATGAGGTTTGAATCCTTTGAAATCTTTTGAAAAAAAATATTATGAGGAATAACTGATAAATCTGCACCTGTATCGATGAAAAATTTTAAAGAATTTTTTTTATCTGTTATAAACAGACGACGATTTGTATTTGAAATTCTGTTGTCAGCCGACAAATTGGCCTATAGGGTGGAAATTTAATATTGGAACCGTATATTTCGTCCTCGACTGTAACCGAACCTGAAGGTGTTGTTCGCTTATCCCCAGTCATAACTAAACACTTTAAGTTAAGAATACAGAAAAAGGGAAACAGCAAATGAAAATTTAAAGAAAAGAGAAAAATATAAAACTCACTGGTAAAAAAAAATAAAAATATATATATATTCGTTTACTTTATTCCAAAAATATTTTTGTCGTTTTGTTTATTGCTCGTAAATCGAATATAATTGTACTATAAACTCAAATAATTATGTTTTATTAAAATTTAAAATTATTACATTATTTCTTTTAATTCTTTTTTTAAATATAATTTTAAATAGTAAAATTTATTTTATTGATTTTTATTAAAGTAATTTTAAATGGTAAAATTAATTATTATTTTAACTTACTACTTAACTATGGAAAGGTATTGTGTGCTTTATGTGCTATTTAAATGTGGCTGTGTACTGTGATTTTTGCTGTACTGTACTTGTTAGTTGTTATATTCATTTATTACTTCAATCATTTACAAATGTGTGCAATGAAATTTAACACAGCAAAATAAAAATATATTTTGTATTTTTTTGTTTATATTACTTAAGTTTTAATATATTAGCTACCTAAAACAAAAATTTTATATATTATTTATATTAAAATATTTTGATTTTTTATAAATTATAAAAAATGTAATTAAAATAAATATTAACTTTAATATAATAGAATTTGAATTATTAAAACAAGAAATACATACATATGTATATATAAATAATAAATTTGCATGCATATATAATATGTAAAAACAAATGCAATTAAAAACAAAATTTGTTTACATATGTATATCTGTATCTACATACACATGCAAATAGATAGAAAAAATATAGAAAGAATTTAGAAAGTATATAGAAAGAAAAAAGATGTATAAAATAATGTATTTTAAAATAAAAAAATGTTTCAAATAAAAAAAGTATTATTATTTATAATAGAATACACAAGATGTTGACGAGACCTTGCCAACAAGTAAAAAAAAAAAATTTTAAAAAAAACAAAAACAGCACGTTGTTCCAGCATGATTTTCGAAAAAGTACGGACCAAATACACCACCAGACCACAACGCACACCAAACCTTGACTCGTTGTGGATGCGTTGGCTTTTCTTGGATCACGTGAGGGTTTTCTTCTCCCCAAATATGGCAAAATTTGTTTATTAACGTAGCAATCGATCTGGAAATGTGCTTCGTCATTTTGAAAAATCGTCGCTTTGTTCCAGTATCCAATTGATAAAGGCCCGCCGCATGGAATGATCTTGTAGCAGCAATTCTTGTGTCAATTGAACTTTGTGGGCCTTCAACGCTAAATCTTTGTGCATAATATGCCATACAGTTGACTCAGAAAGTCCCAATTGTTGTGAACGTCGGGAAATTGACATGGTGGGGTCAGCTGTAACATTATCACTCACAGCACTGACAACCTTGTGAACGACCGGCACGAAAATACTGATTTCTTTCTCGATCTTTTACTGCACCAGTTTCTTGAAATTTCCGTACAATATTACCAATTTGTTGCTCAGTTGGACGATTAATGTCGACGATACACATCGCGTAATTTGCGAAATACATTTCTTACAGAACGACCATTTTCATAAAATAATTTAATAATTTCAATACGTTCTTGTGTATACGGCTCCATTTTTATAAATTGCAAACATTCAACTGTCAAAATGACATATAATATGGGTGCGTTCAATGTTTGAAGTGTGTTACACAAGCGCCTACTTTTGGAAACTCAATTTGAAAGACCCTATAAAAGATACATACACAATACAAAATACTGAAAACTCTGGTGAGCCAAAACTAGTTGTAAGTCTCAAGAATAGTGATATAAAGAAAAAGATTATGAAAGCTAAAAACTATAAATTGTA
Organism: Poecilobothrus nobilitatus; assembly: GCA_947095535.1. Taxonomy (NCBI): domain Eukaryota; kingdom Metazoa; phylum Arthropoda; class Insecta; order Diptera; family Dolichopodidae; genus Poecilobothrus; species Poecilobothrus nobilitatus. The sequence goes on from OX352772.1 coordinate 146,239,423, forward strand.
ATAAATGAAAGGGAAAACTATAAATTGTAATAAAACTTTCCCAGATACTGAAACTCCTAATTCGCTAATTATCTACATAAATGAAAGACTAACTCCTCATTTTAGTTCATTACATAAGAAAACTAGATATCTTAAGAAGAAGAAGGTGATAAAATATGTTTGGGTTAAGGAAGGAAAATTATATATGTATACGAGAAAATGACAAAAGCAAGACTATACGTCTTGTAAATGAAAATAATCTACAAATTTTCTATGATAAATAATAACACTTGCATAGATTATAATACTTTCCTTAATACTCAAGTATATACATTAGGCAAAATCGATGATTTGAAATTTAATAAAGATAAGTCACTGAAAATCATGTATCTAAATATTCGAAGTTTAAAATATAAAATGAAGGAAATAGAATATATGTTAAATAAGTTAGATTCAACAATACACTTAATAATATTTACTGAATCGTGAATTCTTGATGATGAAGTCGATTTAGTTAATCTGAAATATTATACCAAAATTTTTTCCTGTTGTGCTAATAAGAAGGGTGGAGGAATTGGGCTATTTATACATGAAACCATAAAACATAATGTAAATAAAATTTATTGTGATAACTTCAATAGTATTTTGTCATTTAAAATTTTAACAACAAATAATAATTTAGATTTGTCCATAATTTACAGACCAGCAGTTAAGAATCAGGATTCACTTCGGAAATTTTTCATTTTGTTTGATGCACATTTAGCTGAATTAAATAGCAAATATTCCATGGTGATTGGAGATTTTAACTTCAATATTCTGAATTTGACCGACAAAAATATTCTGAAATACAAATATATTGTGGAATCAAGTGGCTTTCACTTATATTCCGTAACTCGGACTGCTACTGGTACATCCATAGATCACGTATTGTTTAATAATTTAACAACAAAAGTTAATATTTCATATTTAAACACTAATTTTACCGATCATAATATGTTATTATTAAAAAACCAATGTCAAACTATTGAAAAGACAACTGTCAAATTACATTATTGGCACATCGTCAAGTGTTACCGAGACAATTTGTAAAAATATAGTAGACAGCATGCAAAAATGTGTAGTAGAAGCCACTTTAGAAAAGAAATGTACCAAATCAATTAGATTTAGTAAACCATGTATTGATCGTCAATGTATCCAATTCATTAAGAACAAAAATTATTGTCACAAAAAGCATGTTGCAAATCTGAACGAGCCATACATCAAAGAAAAATAAAATTACTGGCTAAATAAATTAACTTCAGTTAAAAGGAAAAAACGTAGGATTTATGAGAATAAATTTAAAAATTGCACTAACAACCTTAAAGCAAAATGGGATCTAATTAAAGAAATAATAAATGATGGTACTAATAAAAATAAAACAAGCGATTTTTTTAACCAACAAAATTTATTAATTATAGATAAGTCTTTTAAAATTAATGAGTATAATAAACTATACTGTAATATAGGTAAGAACATGGCTGAAACTTTCACAACAATATATACCCCAGAGATAAGGAGTAATAATAGATGTTATTTTAAGTATATTACTGAAGTATAATTGTAAATTTAGAATGTTGTAAAAATAATAATTTAGTAAAAAGAAATTTTTTTTTTTAAGTAAAATTAGTAGTAATAAATATGTATATATTTCAATAGTAATATAAATAATTTAAGTAATGTAAAAGAATTAAGTTATGTAAATTGTAAGTTAAGTAAAAGAAAAAAAATAAAAAATATTTCATAAATTTAGCGTGGAAATATAATAGTTTTTTTGTTTGTAAATTAAGATAACAATGTAAAGTGAAATTCTTACTAATCAAATAAAAATTAAATAATGAATTAACTTCTTTTTTTTGACTTAAAATTAGTATTAAACGAGGAAGAATACAGTTGCCTTTGTCAACTCTTAGATACCCGTACGACCCGTTAGTATGTTCATAGCCTGTCACTCTGCTTATAATATTATTTTTTTAAGTTTTTAGTATTTTAAAATAATTTGGGTGAATTTTATAATTTCTAGAACTATGGTATGTACATATATTCAAACTATATGTTTACACATTCTTCAAAAGCAGATTCTAACCTTCCACATAACGATTATCAATCCAAAACTTTTTCAAATATTCTATAGTACCATTTAATACTAAGCGGTAAATGTATATTAAATTACAAAATAGTAAATATAATTTTAAATATTATATTATATTAATGCGTACATAGTATATTTATATTGTTATAAGTATATCGCAATACATTGCAATATTTCTTTAAAAATATTTCCATTCATAGAATAATTTTTTATAAGTACAATAAAATACATATGTATATGTATGTAAATACGGCGCTATATAATATACATCTATACTCTTATCATTCATTCATCAGTGACATATACGATATGTAAATAAACATGATATTATATAAGTATGTATGTATATCAATATCATATAAATAAAAATTCTTCAAGCAACCGTTATGTTGTTTATTTATTTAAATTTTTTTGTACTACGCATTATATCCTCAACAATTTCAAATTATCGAGTAAAACAAAATGCAAAAAATTCGTTAAAGAAATTTGTTAGAAAATTTGAAAAAATCAAATAACATTTTCGTCAATTATAAAGTAACCCTATATTATTAAAAAAAGTTGTTAACAGAAATAAGAGTATAATGTTGAAGCTTTAATTTTTGTGTATTACTTCAAAAAAATTTTAACAGGTGTTCAAGTTACAGGTGTTTTAAAATAGGAAATTTTCAGTTTTTCACCCCTTACTGCTCCTAAACGGGGGTGATACAAAAAAAATTTCTGAAATGACTCATACTTATTTTCAAAGATCTAACTTCTATCAAAATTTCAAGTTTCCGACTTAAACCGTTTAGAAGATAGAAAGGTTAAAGGATTTTGCAAAATTTGAGTTTCGCATAATGGTAAATTAAGACACCACCGACATGCCACAAGACACCACAGACAGACACCGTATGCCACAAATATATATTTATTGTATATATACTTTTAAAGCTAATAAAACCAGTAATCGTTTTCCGTTTTCAAAATGAAGATATACCTTATACAACTTGTGGTATAACAATTTAAATATAGAGCTTTTTTGAACCTTTGGGATCTGTTGCTCCGTAACGGGTGGGGAACTCAACCAAAAAAAATAGGGAACCTACAAATTGCTCCTAGAATATTTTGTGTAAATTTCAAGATTCTAGCTTTCTTAGTTTTTGAGTTAGCATGCTGACGGACGGCCGGACATGGCTCAATCGACTTAGAATTTTTTTCTGATCCGATCCATACCTTTGAAGGTATATCTAGCTCGCTTATTTCGAGGTGTTACAAACGGAGGAGTAATTTTATTATACCCGATCCTATCGTACGGGTATAAAGAACTAACAAATTTACGAAGCAAATTTACAAATTTACGAATTTTATAATTTAATATTATATTATATATAAAGCTGTTTCTAACAAATGCATGAAACCACTCACTCATTTCGTATCAAAAAGATGAAGCACTTCTAGATGTGCTAGAGATTAGCTGCAAAAGGCATTTGATAGAGTTTGGTGTGAAACCATCCAGAAATTACATCTTTACATTCTTTTCAGTTCCAAAGGAGCGCTTTTAGCCCTTTTTATGTTGTATTTTACGTCCTATGGGGTATCATTCAAAAGGTCTTGGTGAGCTCTTCAACTTTTGTTTGGAAACCAGTGTTCTAGGCCGTCTTTCTTGGTCTCTCAGACCGTTTATAAGTCCTTAATATAAAAGTAAGCTGTATATTATCATGTGCGGTATCATAAAAAAGGTCTTGGAGAACTTAACAACTTTTGTTTCGCGACTTTGGTTTTAGGATACCCTGCTTTGGCCCAGAAAGCTTTTATAGCCCTTGATATAAAATCAGCTGTATATGAAAATGTGGGGTATCATTGAAAATATCCTGACGAGCTCTCCAACTTTAGTTTGGGGACCAGTATTCTAGGACGCCCTTCTTGGTCCCTGAGACCGTTTATAAGCCCTTAATATAAAAGTAAGCTGTATATTATAATGTGCAGTATCATTAAAAAGGTCTTGACGAATTTAACAACTTTTGTTTGGGGGCTCTGGTTTCTGGAGGCTCCGCTTGGCTTCAGAAAGCTTTTATAAGCCCTTGATATAAAATTCGCTGTATATGATTATGTGGAGTATCATTGAAAAGATCTTGGCGAGATCTTCAACTTTAGTTTGGAGACCTTTGTTCTACCACACCATGCTTGGTTTCTGAAACTGTTTATAAGCCCTTAATATAAAAGACAACGGTATATTATAATGTGGGGTATCATTAAAATGATCTTGACCAGCTCTACAACTTTTGTTTGTGGACCATAGTTCAAGACCAGGCTGTTGGAGGATGAGAGCGTTCATGATCCCTTACTATAAAAATAAGTGATACAACGCTTTTTCAACATGATTTTTCATCATGCGATTTAATCATCTGTTTGACGCTCGCAATGCAAGCACACATTACTAGTTGAATTATATAAAATAAATTGTACTTTAAGAAATGTAAATAAGGAAAAATTAATAAAATAATTAATTTAAATATACAATAGTTTTTTATTTAGTAAATTAAAGCAATTATGTAAAGAGAAATTCTTATTAATTAAATAAAGAAAAAGTATAAATTTTATAAAAGTGTGTAACAATAATTTGTAATTAAACCAAGGTCTTAAATACATTGTTTTAATAATAGGTTTTGGCTTCATAATAGAGCTTCGATTAATTGGAGTGAGGTGATTGCGAAGAAAAATTTCATTATTATTTTAACTACCCACAAAACTTTCTGAAGTGAATATATGATTTTTGCGTTTCTTCATCATTAACTAGTTTTTTGCTTCTTCAGAGCTTAGTTCTACAAGATATAATGCATTATTTTCAGGCTATCTGTTTTTTTTACTTCGGTAACCTTCAGGATATTTTCCACCTTAATATTCGCATCCATTTTCCTGGCTATGTTTAGAACTATCTCTTTTGAATTTTATATTTCTTGTGAAAGTCCGGCAACTATTATATTTTTATTGTTTTTTTGTTGTTGCTGCATTTTTGTTTATTTTTTTTTTCAAATCAATATTTTTGTTTTCGGATTTTTTATCCGAATTATCCGAAATTATTTAAACCGCCGCTAAACAAATTATTGGAACCCTGCTTTTGAATCCACTTTAAATTCTCTTCCAATTATTTTTTTCCGATGCGACCTCCAAACGCTCACTACCCCAAATGTTGAAACCCAGATTTTGAATCCAACCGTAAAAATACCCGGAATTATTTTTAACCATGTATATTTCATAAAAAAAGCATTTTACATAGGGTCACCACTAAACCCTCGCTAAGTCAATGCATTTCACATAGTGAGGGCCCCAAAATTTTGCTAAACCAATTTTTGAAACCCAGATTTTGAATCCAATTATAAGATCCTTCACATTGTTATTCGATAAAAATTAAAAATTACAATTTCTTATTTTTTCTCTTTCTAAAAAAAAGAGATTTACCGTGATTTTTAAAAAAACAAGATTTTGATAAAACGAGATAAAACGACGAACATTGTTAGCGCTCAAATATCTTTCTTGTTAAAATTGTGCTAAAAATAAAAAAAAATTAAAAAAAATTGAAAAGCCGAGATTTTAAGAAACGATATTTTGGTAAAACGAGATTTTAAGAAACGAAATTTCAAAAGAACAAAAGAAATTTATTTTTTTTTTTAAACCTTAAAACTGCAATTTATTTAAATTTATTTTGCGTTCTGCACTTTCGACACACTTTGCTTTATAGTAAGATTTCATTAGCGTTAAAATCATATTATAGGTATATATATATGTACATATGTATATGTATGTTGGAAACAAAAAATGTTACAGTACTTACTACCTCTTGTGTTATTGCATAAACCTATCTCAAATAGAAATAACAACGACAACATAAACAAATGTTTGAATATCAAAAAATTTAAAAGGCCAAATGATGAGGATTTAAAACAAATTTTTAAAGAAACTTTTTATTTCTTGTGTTTCATTCACATTTTTTTTTTTTTTTTATATTATATCCCTTAATTTAAATTTAAATTTGTAACTGCCTAGGTATAAGTGCACAAAAGTGTTGTACAGTACATAAATGCATACTTAAACGCCGTTGACTTAACCGCGGTTTACTGTATACCAACTTTTTTTTTATGCAATATTTTTTGATTGATACATAATTGTATATATTTTTTTATAAGCGCTAGGGCTATCAATCGTCGACGTTAAGCAATCAGGTTTAAAATTTTTTGAAAACCTACATATAAAATATATTTTAAGGTAGTGTTGTAGTATAATAGTATTTCAATTAATATTTAGCTTTTTAAACATACGAACTTGTTATGAATATCAGCATATGTAAATATGTATCTACATATTTATAGTAGTTTTTTAAAAAATCGGAATCTTCTATATTTAAAATCTTATAAAATAATTTTAGAAAGTTAATTTATTAATAAAATTAGTGTTCTTCATGTTTATTCTATTCATGTATGTTCTATATCTGATTTGTTTTAACCATTTTTATGCCCGTACGATAGGATCGGGTATAATAAAATTACTCCTCCGTTTGTAACACCTCGAAATAAGCGAGCTAGATATACCTTCAAAGGTATGGATCGGTTTTAGATCCCCACAACTTTTAGATCCAAACATTTTTTTTGAAATAGAGCTATGAAATTAACTGCTGATAGATCTCACAAAAATATTAATTTTATTTTTAATAACTTTTTTTGTAGCCCCACCCGTTACGGAGCTACAGCTCCCCAAAGGTTCAAAAAAGCTCTATATTTAAATTGTTATACCACAAGTTGTATAAGGTATATCTTCATTATGAAAACGCCAAACGATTACTACTTTTATTAGCTTTAAAAGTATATATACAATAAATATATATTTGTGACATACGGTGTCTTAATTTACCGTTATGCGAAACTCAAATTTTGCAAAATCCTTTAACCCTTCTATCGTCTAAACGGTTTAAGTTGGAAACTTGAAATTTTGACAGAAGCTAGATCTTTGAAAATAAGTATGAGTCATTTCAGAAATTTGTTTTGTATCACCCCCCGTTTAGGAGCTGTAAGGAGTCAAAAACTGAAAATTTCCAATTTTTAAACACCTGTAACTTGAACACCTGTTAAAATTTTTTTGAAGTAATACACAAAAATTAAAGCTTCAGCATTATACTCTTAATTCTGTTAACAACTTTTTTTAATAATATAGGGTTACTTTATAATTGACGAAAGTGTTACTTGATTTTTTCAAATTTTCTAACAAATTTCTTCAACAAATTTTTTGCATTTATTTTACTCGATAATTTGAAATTGTTGAGGATATAATGCGTAGTACAAAAAAATGTAAATAAATAAACAACAACATAAATAACGGTTGCTTGAAGAATTTTTATTTATATGATATTGATATACATACTTATATAATATCATGTTTATTTACATATCGTATATGCCACTAGTGAGTGAATGATAAGAGTATATATGTATACTATATAGTGCCGTATTTACATACATATATGTATTTTATTGTACTTATAAGAAATTATTCTGTCAATGAAATATTTAAATATAATATAATATAATATGTATGTAGCAGTGGTAGTAAAAAGTAATATTTTGTCTGTTGGGGAAGGTTATTTATGCTTCTAAATCGGGGAATTCCGAAAGAGTTTTTAGGTGACAGAACTTTGTTTTAACTTTTAATTAAAAAATAATAATAAAAAAACAAAAAGTGAATAATTTTCACGGAAATATTTTGAAAAAAACATAGAAATATATCTTGAATTCAAAGTAAGTAATTTTTGTTTTTTCATTTTGTGTAATAAGCATTTAAATGACGTTGTACTCGTTTAACTACAATAGGTCAAACCATATAAAATTTTAGCTGTTATTTTTTTCGGTTTTTTTTTTTAGCTGCTCTTTGTCTTACATTTTTCAAAAAAATAAGTATGTTTATATATTATATGTGTTATATATATGTATTGTTTTAAAAGTGCGTTGAGAGCGATAGCGCTTTATATATATATATATATTGTATATAAACATAAAACTGATATGCATGCTGATATTTTATATGTTTGAAAAATATAGGCCGCCTACTAAAAGAATTGATTTGCTTTTGTTCCGAATCAGAATTTTTCTTTTATTATGCGCATCTTCTGAGAAATAAAAGAATGATGTTATTTTTTTGTTTTATTTTCGAATCAGTATGGAAAAAAGGATTTTTAAAGGAAAAGAAGAGTGGAAAGGACTCGAGCAAGCTGTGAATTTTATCATATCAGAAGATTTCGACGAGGAGGTTAATTTAGTTATAATTCCACCTGATCCTGATGCTCTTACGGATAATGAAGAGTTTGATGACAATAATTTATTTGACAATAATTTTCCTTCAGAAGTACGAGGCTCAATTGAAATATTTAGATATAGCGCAACTGAAAAAAACGAAGAACCACCTAGAAAAAAGCATAAAGAGAGATCTGTACAATCTTCTGTTTGGCGTAAGCTATTGCCATTATACTCATCGTTTGAGTCATTTGGAAATGGTGCAAATAACAGAAAGACAGAACTGATCAATAAAATAAAACATTTGAATCCCATTCAAATTTTTGAAAAGTTTTCTGATAGTGAAGTGATGGAATATATTGTGGTGCAAACAAAATTATACGCTAGACAGCAGAATAATCATGACTTTAATTTGACTAATTATGAATTACGACAATTTTTCGGTATACTACGTCTAAGCGGATATCATCAACTTCCACGGAAACGTTTGTACTGGTCAAATGATGAAAATTTAGGACTTAAATGTGTATATAGTTGTATGAGCCGAAATAGGTTCCAAGAAATAAAAAAATTTTTACATTTAAATGATAATACGAATGCTGCAGGTAACTCCGACAAGATGTTTAAACTTAGAGCTCTTATGGATTTTATGAACAAAAAATTTATCCAATTTGGGATTTTCAGTGAAAATTTTTCAATAGATGAGTCGATGGTTAGATATTACGGAAGACACTCGAGCAAGTAATTTATCTGTGGAAAACCTATTCGTTTTGGTTTTAAAAATTGGGTATTAGCTAGTTTTTATGGTTATTGCTTCAAATTCGACACATATAGTGGAAAATCGAGAAATATTAGTATATTTATAACACACATAGTATATTTTGATAACTTTTTTCCAAATTTTAAGCTACTCAATGATTTAAAGGAAAAATAATTTCGCGTCACAGGTACTATTGGACAAAATCGGTTTCAAAAATGTCCGCTCCTGGAGCCCAAAATCATGAGCAAAAAGCCCCGAGGAGAGTATGACTATCGTTTTGATGAAAAAAACGAAATTCTGTTCGTTAACTAGAAAGATAATAGCATTGTGACAATGGCTACTAACTTTTCTAATTCGAACCATTGAAACAAGTGAAAAGATGGTGTGCTGAGCAGAAAAAGAAAGTTAACGTCCCACAACCACTTCTATTTGCTGAGTTTAACAGCGGCATGGGTGGGGTCGATTTACTTGATCAGTCCATAAATTTATATAGAATAAAAATACGCAGAAAAAGTATTGGTGGATCTTATTTACTAATATTATCGATATGGCCATTAAAAACGCCTGGAAGCTACACATGCTAACTGCTGATACCAAACTAGATCAGCCACATTTTACCAGAATTATCACTAAGTATTATTTGAAAAGCCAATCAGCATCGAACATCTAAAGAGGACCCTCTAGTTAAATGATTACTTTGGCAGGAGATAATGTTGAGCACTTTCCAGAAAGAATTGAAAAGCTCTATTTACTCTTCGAGATTTCGTTGGCGCTGCAGAAAATGTATAAAAACACTGTGTGTTGAAAAAAATTGTTTTGCAATGTCTCATTCAATATAAAAAAAATTATATGTTTGTATCCATTGTACTCAATTGTGTACATAGCTATAAATTCTTTGAACAATAAATTTTTAAAAATCAAACAACGGAATTTTTTTTTTAACCTTCCTATAACTATAAAACAAAATGAAATTCCAAAAATTTCCCTACAGTTTAGTGTTAGGTTCATATGGATTAAATTAAGAGTGAAGAAAACCCTAAAACATAAAACTCGATATATCTCCAAAACTACCGCGTCTACAAACACCGTTTTAATTTTTCTGACTCCGGAGCTCCGTTACCCTTAAAATAATATATCATTTATCAAAATAGAACTTCTACTTTTCGCGTAATCTCTAAACATAAATTTGGGCTTTCGAAATGCTATATATATCGTATGTATGTAGATACTTCTACTTCTACAGATATTTACTTTGAAATTTGAATGCGATGAATAGATATTATTAATAGATTTTGAATGTTTACATTCAATTGATGAGTGTATATTAGAATTTGATGATAGATGTGTATCGGCAAAGACAATAAATGAATAAAGCATTCCATGTAGCACCTAAAAAAGTAATAATACAATAAATTCCGCAGTAGTTTAGCGACATCCATCGCTCACATCTTAAACCAAATTTATTGAACGGCTACCAGCGTTACATACAATTTTAAAGTTTTTGTGTAGGTATGTTTGTTATATGTATGTTTTTATATTCTTATTCAATATTATGTAACGATTAATATTAATATTAACTACCTAGTAACGAAAATATATAGAAAAAAATCAAAAATATTAGAAATATATAGCATATTAATGAACGGCCTTTTCCTTGGTATTATCTATTAATGAAAATGGATAGAAGAAATCAAAATAATTTATTTTAAAAAGATAATATTCATTGGTCGGTATTCTTGAATTTTATGATTGGTTTTTGCTCTTCTTTTTCTTGTATGCAAATAAGGATTTCGCGGCTAAAGAATATACATACATACATATGTACATGGGAGCGCTACAAATGCTCGTATCTCAAAATCTCATTTTTTAAAATCTCGTTTCTTAAAATCTCGTTTTATCAATATCTCGTCTTTTAAAATCTCGTTTCTTTAAAAGTCGCAGTAAATCTCGTTTTTGTTTAAAAAATAAAGAAAAATAAGAAATTCTAATTCTTAATTTTTATCGAATAATAATAGGACGGATTCTAGATTGGATTCAAAACCAGGTGTTTACGTTTTTTCCAGCAAATGCATATATATGTAGACGTGGAGATTTTGAATTATAATGGATTTTAGAGTTGGATTCGAAAACATATTTCATCCAAAATGTTGAAAACGATTTACTGAAACAAAATTTGAAGCTGTAAAGAAAAATATAAAGAATCAAAATATATTATATTTATTTTTTACAAATGTTGAATACTTAACATTTTATGTCTTATATCAAATTCTTTAACATTTTTATTAAAATTAAAATTATTCATTATTAAATTATGAATTCTAGCTCTAATATATAATTTGATAAAAAAAGATTTGTTACATTTATTATTACAGTCATAATTAAAATCAGTTTTTAAACACTCATATGATTTATATTCTAAATTTTTTTCTGTACTAATTTCACTAAAATATTTAATAAATTTATTTTCTAAAATATCTAAATAATATCGACATAAAATTTTTAGGAGGTCTGATTAAAATAAATTTTTCATATTCAAATTTCAATAAAGAATTTAAAACCCTTTCGATTATTACTTTTTATCACTATTTTAATGAATAAAATAAAACAAAGTTGGGCCTTTATACATTACGATTCAATTTCAAATATTTCTATACTTTGTATTATAACAATACATAAACATAGAAACAAAGTTGCGCCCAAAGATTATCTATTACAATAAGATAAGCCAATCTCACCACGTGACCAAATTTTTTTTATGATACTCGAAAAAATAAAAAAAGCAACTAAATTGAAAGAAATAGATAGTAATAAGATTTTATCATGTGAAAAGAAGACAAAAAACTAATACAAAACGATTTGGCATATGAAATCTCATTATACAGCAAAGTGCCTCGAAAGTGTAAAACGCAAAATAAATATAAATAAATTGTAGTTTAAAATAATTTTTTTCACTTAATATTTTATGTTTATATCAAATTCTTTAACATTTTTATTAAAGTTTTTATTAAATTATGAATTCTGACTCTAATATACTCTTTTCATTTCAAATTTGTCCTTTTTAACATTATATTTTAGTCTTTTTTCAAAATCAAATTTGTCAAATTTTCAGGACGAGAGTGACGTAATGAATTGACATCTATATTTATTTTGATCTTACATTAAATATTATAATGCCAAAGACATACTACAAAAATTAATGATCATTAAGCAAAAGTTTAACTGTTATAATTTTGCGCTTACAGACTTAAACTTTTTAATGATCATTAAGTCCTATGAGTTATATATAGGTGTTATTGCTCCATTTAATTTACCATATTAATGACAGTAAAATGGCTGACGTTAAGAAAATATTGTTATTATTGTTAAAATATGAAAATGAGAAAAAACAAAATTAATAAAAAAATTTTTAAAGAAAGAAAAAAGTTTAAAAAAGTTGGTTTAAGTAATTAACATAACAAAAATCGTTTTTCTGACTTTTTAATAAAAATACTTGTATACAATCAGAAATTTTAATGGAAAAATTTTTCTTTTATTTTTATTTAAAATTTAAATTTTAAAATGTCAAAAGTTAAAACGAATAAAAACTAAATTAAAATTATTATTAAAACTAGGTAAATTATTAGACATTTTCAACTTTTTTTTCCGCAATACATGTCTCTATTGAAATATTAATTATCTTTTAATTGCTAAATACGGGATAAGACCAAAATTCACCTTAATTCCGGGATGAAATTTAATTACGAAATATTTTACGATCAAAAACCTTACTGATCATTAATTTTCGTACTCTGCCTTTGGCATAAGTTTGTAAAATCTATAAAATATAATAATAAAAATTTTATTGCAATTATAATGTGAACAAATTAAAATTGTAATAAAGTTTAAAAATATAATGAAACAAAAAAAAAATTTAATTTACTCTTATGTTATTTTGGTTCAAAATATGTTTTGGCCGGTACCCATGTGAATAAAACGAACACAATCTACATTTAAGTATGTTGATGTTGAACTAAAGGGTCTTTCAAATTGAGTTTTTAAAAGTAGACGCCTGTGTAACACACTTCAAACATTGAACGCACCCAAATTATATGTCATTTTGGCAGTTGAAGGTTTGCCATTTTTAAAAATGGAGTCGAATACATACAACAACGTGTTGAAATTATTGAATTATTGTATGATAATGGTCGTTCTGTAACAAATGTATTTCGCAAATTACGCGATGTGTATGGTCGACATAATCGTCCAACTGAGCAACAATGTCATTTTGGCAGTTGAAGGTTTGCCATATAAATGTCATTTTTCGAAAATGATGCTGGAAGAGCCATAACCGTTAACGGTTAACAAATTCCAATCATTTATATATCTCCAAAACTACCGCGTCTACAATACTACAATACGTCTACAGTACCAGATATCGCGACATAAACACAACATTTTTATGACCAAAACTGGAAAATATTGGTACTGAGGATATGCGGTTCCAACAAGATGGGGCTACGTGTCATACAGCTAGAGAAACACTGCAATTACTGCAAACAAAGTGTTTCCAGACTGTGTTATTTCCAGATTCGGTGACGTGAATTGGTCTTCAAAATCCTGCGATTTGACACCGTTAGACTTCTTTCTCTGGGGCTATATGAAAAGACAGGTCTACAAGAATATTGAAAGCAGAAATTGTTCGAGTTATTGGTTAGATAGAGACGCAACTATGCCAGAATGTGACCAAACATTTTGAAAAAAGAATCAGGTACTGTAGAGACGCAAGAGGTGGTCACATGGTAGATGTCATCTTCAGAGTATAAATGGAAAACATTGTAAGTAGGTAAAGAGGCAGTTTGTCATGGGAAAAAATCATGCCATATCGCACCGATATCGCATGACCTACATGTTGATTGATGGGTTAATTATTGGTCATTCTTGGTTAGTAGGTCAAAAACTTGTTTTGATTGTTTCGGTTTTGGTTGCAAGATAGGTTATAAGTGTGGGTTGATAACTTATAAGTTCCAAGTGGTTGTATAGTAGGAAGTGAAGGTTGTTGGTACTGTGGAAGTTGTCAGGCAAAGTTAATGAACTGAATAAGTTTAGGATAATTAGGTTTTTTAAAAAAAATTGATTGGTACTGTTTAATAGAATATCATACAAATAGTAAGAAAATAATTTTTTTTTCAAGTCAAATAAATTTTTTTATTTTTTCTTCGCATGCTTAATAAAATATATGTATGTAGGTAAAACTAGATATAAAAGAATCGAAAAAAACTTGATTTTATTATTGCACAAAAATATTCATAGATACTTTTGAATATCAAGATGAACAATAATAAAATAAAAACGAAACGTAAACAAGAAGTACAAAGTGTATTTCATTTTTAGTTTTGTGTTATTAAAAGAAGATTAATTATTAAAAGTTGTTATTATAGTTTTAAAGTTGCAAAAATAAAAATAAGAAAAATATGTTATTTTTAGAATATGTGTTGTTTTTCATTGTACTATATTTTGTTGTAAATTGTTGTAATACCTTGAACAATTAAGACTTATGTATAATAAGTATGTACACATGTACTTTAAAAATCTTTTTCATTCTTTTAATTTCTGTTTACCTGGTGTAAAATAAATTGTAAAAACTAGCTTGACTCTTTCAAACAATTTAAAAGCTTATGAATGCAAATGCTAAAAAAAAAATTATGGAATTATTCTGTATGTCTGTTATGTAAGATCTCTTTTTCTATTCTATAAGAACATTGAGAAAATAACCGGAAATCTTAAATTTAAAGAGAAAAACAAAAAAAATGTAGATTTACTGGGTAACCTGTTTTTCTGCTGACATAAAGAAATAAGATTGAAAAACAATTGATGCGATTTAGAAGTGTACCTATAACTATTTGCGGATTTTGTCTTCCTTCTTTATTTAAAGAAGAAAAAGGAAACAAAAACCATTAATTATATTTTTTATTTTTATTGGTTTTGTTCATGAAAAAAGTGATTGAAAAAATAATTAAAAAGAAGACAAACGAGAATTCGAAAATGCGTAAGATACTTACTTATTAGCTTTATTTTATGTTGTGTTATCTGCATGGAAAAAATAAGTTCAAAGTCAGGTTAATCACTTTTGGTACCTATTTTGAAAACATAAGAATATAAAAATAAAAACAAATTTATTTACATGTTTAAAATAATTTTTATTTAGCATAAAATCTATATAATAAATTTGTTGATAAGGTGACCTAGAACTTTTATAAGAAAAAAGAATTTTATTAATTTTGCTTGGTTTATTTGTATTTTCTCATAGTTTCTCAAGTGAAATTTTCATCTCAATGAAATTTAAAAATACCCATTTTATTTCCCTCAATCTGAAAGATAATTTAACTAAAAACAAAAATGTTTCATTGTTTGTTTAACTTTTTATTTTACTCTATTTGTATTTTAAAAATGATTAATTATTTATCAAAAAATGTAAATTGAAATAAATTAAAAATAAAATTTAAAATTAAAATTAAAATAAATTGTTATTGCTTTTCAGCAATAATGTATTCCTTTGTATCTTCTAAAAGTAGAAGTTTATTGTTTTTCTTCATAAGAAACAATTCTCCTTTCACAATGTCTCCAATACTTGTATCTTCTTCAAAAATGTTTGCGTATACGTCTAATGCAAAAATAATATAGTTTTGAGTTTCGAAAACCCACTTTTCCTTCTTTTCTTTTGTCAAATATTTCCTAATTTTCTCAATAATATAGAACCGTACCGGTTCCATATCACTCTGCCACAATAATTTTTTAAAGTGGTTTATATTGTTTATTACATTACATAAATTTGTGTATTTTCTTCTCTTGGAGGGGGACGGTCCTTGTTCTTGTTGAAGTTGTTGAGGTTGATGTTGTTGTGGCTGTTGCTGTAATTGTTGTTCTTGTTGTTGTTGCTGTTGCCTATGTTGCACATAATACTGCTGATACTCTTCTTGTTCATTTTTAGTCTTCCTTCTTTTTGCAGGAAGACGGCCGGACAAAACAGCATCATCAGGAGTATTTGGTGATTTGGTGAAACCATGGTGATGAATTCTTGAGCCATTTTTCTTTGTAATTATTGAATTAAACTGTAACTAATATACAAAATTTCACTGTATTTATACTAGTTTACGACGTATTGCAGATAGCTTTTGTTTTTGTTTTCAAAAACTATAATTTATTGGAATGGCATTTAGGTATTTAATCAAAGTGTTTCAAATTATGCCTTTTCTATTTTTAAATAGACTTATGATCGTATTTTTATTTTTATTTTTACAGAACTATAATTTATTAATATGTCTTGATTACAATGTTGCAAATTATAATTTTATTTCTTTTCAATTTTGAGATATACACCAGATCATGTTGTTTTTATTTTATTTTTAATATGTAAAACTATGACTTATCAAAATGGCAATATACAACAATGTTGCAAATTAAATTCTTTTATATTTTAAGATCGGTTTAAGTTTGTATTTTTGTGTTTGTTGTATTAAACTATAATTTAACAAAATGTCTTTTGACTACAATGTTGCGAATTTTTTCAATTCTGTTTTATTTTAAGTTGGATGTGGTTAGACTTAATATTTTTTTGTTTTAGTTTTTAAGTCGTGTTTAGTTTCTCTATATAAAAAGATGTCTAAAAAATTTATTTTACAAAAATTTTTGAATTCAAGCTCGGTAAATTCGGAAATAATACGATATTCTATTGAGAATGTCAGTTCGACTTTAGTGAAACGGTATAATATACGCGGTCGTAAAATAAAATTTATGATTAAACCAGTACCAGATATTTTATTGTTTAATTTATGATTAAACCAGTACCAGGTAGATCCAATAAATTGGATTAAAGGTGCTCTACACGATATTGTAAAAGATGGTACGAAAAATGTGTATCCAGGCGATATGATTGGAATTACATTTTGCGGAGAAAGCTTCGAAGAACGTGGCCCTGCATTCCTAAATTTTAAATTGGCTAGGGAATTAAAGTTTTCTGATATTTGGGATATAATTTCGAAAGTTTTTCAGAGTAACTCAGAAGGTAAGTACAACATAGTTTTAAATTAAAGAACTTTAACATGCTAATTTTTTATTTACTTTCTCTTCATATTTACAGGATTAAGTACGAACAAATTTTGTTTGGAAATTACGTATGTCAGGTTACCTGTTGGAAGCGGAAGGAGTAAAAAATTTATAAATTTTGAGCAGGAATCTATACAGAAAAAAGGAATAATATCCATCAGAAATGAAGATAATTTATGTCTACCGCGAGCAATTATTGTCGCAATAGCAAAAATTGAAAATTATAAAGAATATAAAAAAGTGCTCAATGATACTGAAAAGCTTCAAACAGAATTAGCTTTGTGGCTAATAAAAATATCAGGAGTATCTATCATTTTGGAAGGGTGTGGAATACCTGAATTAAAAAAATTCCAGGATAGCTTAAAAAATTATAACATTGTTGTATATAAATATGGAACACAAGGCAGAGAAGTAATATTTGCTGGAGGCAATAGCGGTAATAGAATTAATTTGCTACACAATAAACATCATTACAATGTAATAGTTTCACTCAGTGCTGCATTTTCTGTAGATTATTCTTGGGAACAATCAGTCGCATTCTTCAATGCATAGCGATTACATCGTAATGTTGATTAATTACGTATGTTTACATTTTTTTTCTCTTATCAGTATTTAATAATAAAATAAAAAAAAAAAATTATAAAAATCAATTCTCAACAACAATAAATTAAACATTTTAATTTTATAATATTAAATAATAAATAATTAAAAATTAACAACAACATAAAAAAAAAAAATAACAAATTAAAATTTATTTTATATTAAAAATATAATAAACAACACAAAATACTGCTTATTATGAGTGAAGACTTCAGTGGTGTTGAACATCAAATAGGTGGCGAAATAAATAATTTAAAAAGAAAACAAACTAATAGTGCCAATTCAGATAACGAAAGTAACAGCCATATCATGGCAAAAAATGCTAAAACATTAAAAAAGAAATCAAAAAAAGATTTAAAAGCAGAGAATATCTCTCTGAAGCAGGAAATAAATAAGTTAAAACAATTAATTCTAAATCTAAATTCCAAAATGTCAATACCATCACAAAAGGAGGCAATTTCATCAAAACTGGAATTTTTTTCTGAACCAATGCGAGATATACCACCACTGCCTGACAGTGCAGATGAAATGGATACTGGTAATAATTTAATTACTAATGATAAAACAAACAATATCACACATGAATTACAAAAACAAGTCAATTTTAATTTCGAAATCCAAGATGACATAATGCAACAAATTAAAATTAAAAATCTTGAAAAATTTAATAAATCCAGGCAGGTTAATGACAACAAGCAAATATTAAACGTATCAGAAATTCAACATGGTACAAAGAAATAGAAAAATTCAACATTTGGTAATACATCGGAAAGAGAGCAAAATGAAAAAGATGTGGCACTGCAACCAGAATTAGCAAATCGGTTAAAACCTAAGAAATTACCACCAATCAACGTCATTGATCAAGAACCAAGAGATTTAATTAAAATTATGATAAATGTTTTAAAAGTAAGTAAAGATGATTTCTATATAAAAAAGATTCATAACAAAAAACAAGCAATTCACGTTGCAAATTTAGACATTTATAATATGATAAAATTAGCTTTAGAATCTGTTAATATTAATTTTTATTCTTTTACTCCAAAAGTGGAAAAAAACAAAACATTTATATTAAAAGGATTACATGAATCTGAAACTATTGAAGATGTTAAATTTTATTTAAAAGATTTAAAATTAAAAAATGTTACTTTTTTGTATGACAAAGTAGTCAGATTCACCACCAAAAATTGCATTCTAAAACAAATTAATCTACCTTTATTTTTGATCCAAGTTTCACCAGATAGTGACACAAAAGAAATTTAACTTAACTTATTTAACTTAACTTAAATAATCAAGTAATTTACTGGGAAAAACTCATAAAAAATGAAATTTTGCAATGCAAAAGATGCCATCGTTTTGGCCATGCTGCTTCTAATTGCAAAATGCTCTATAGATGTGTCAAATGTGATGCAAATCATTCTCCCGGAGAGTGTGCCATAACTATAGACGAAGAAAATACAAAACCTTACTGTGTGCTTTGTAAGACAGTAGGACATCCTGCTTCTTATAGAGGCTGTAGTATGTATAAAGAAATTAAAAAATCTTTTGAAGGAAAAAAATTAAAGTATAGGGAAAAGATGGTTAGTCCTAAAATTTAAAATAGTCGTAAAGCTTTGCACAATTATTCCATCCAGAAAAAGACCCCCAGGCCACGGTCGTAAAGGACGGAGATTTAATGGATATAAAAAATTGTTTGCAGAATATATAAATGTTAACTCACTTATCTCGGTACAAAAAAGCATTCCTTTAATGATCTTTTTCAAAAACAGAAACCTGATGTAGTACTTGTAACTGAAACTAACTTAAATAGACAAAAATTGGCTTTCGATAATTATGTGACTATAAGAAATAACAAAAAAGAATCATCTAACAAAAGGGGTACTCTAATTTTAATTAAAAATAGATACAAATTTGAACAGGTTCAGAATGAGGTAATACTAAATTTCAAATGTCTTGAAACATGTATAATTTCAGTAAAACTTAAAAATAACCAAAACTTATTTTTAATATCTGCATACGGCTGCCATAAAGATAATCAACTATTCATACCAGAATTGCAACTGCTGTTTGAATTATTAAAGTTACAAAAGCACAGAAACTTTTTTGTGCTGAGTGGTGATTTGAACGCCAAGCATTATTCTTGGAATAATATATCTAATAACGATAGAGGCAATAAGCTTTTTTCTTGGATTGAATCAAATAGTTTACCTTATAAATGCGAATTGTATCATAGCATTAACTCCACCTACCCACGGTGTAATTCTTTTTTAGACATCTGTATTGCAGATTGCAGATTAAAATTTAAGAACCTGATAGATAATCGCTTAGACACTCTTGGATTTTGATAGTGATCATAGAGCCTTACAATTTGAGATAGCATTTACTTTTGAGTAAGAAATTTTATGTCAGGATAATTTTTGTACAAGACCCTTGTTTGATTTCAATAAAGTCAATTGGGATGAGTTTAAAAAGGACATAGATTCACTAATTAACTTTAATGAACGATGTATAGTGCCCAACAATAGAAATTTAGAAAATTCAGAAATTGACGAATATATTTCAAATATTAATAATTTAATTGTTCAAGCCATGAACAATTGCATTCCTACCATTAAAAAACTAAATAGTTTTCATGATTATTCAAATTTTACTATTAAAAAGTTAAAACATCAAAAAAGTAAATTCATTACAAAGTTATTTAAACTTTATAGAAAAAATGCACAAAATAGTCAATTGATTGCTCAACCTAATCATTCTGAAATTTTAAGATTAAGATCACTCATACAAAATATAAATAACTTAATAAAAGAACAATTTACTATAGAAATTAATCGGTATTGGGAAAAAAAAATTAAATCTATCCAACCTTCTAGAAATATGTTTCCATCACTTAATAAAATTTTCAGAAAGAAAGAAAGTTTAGAAATTAAAAAATTTGAGTTAGAGCAAAATGATTTAAATATTATTAGTGAAATTAATCTAAATGTAAACGAATTAAAAAGAGACAATAATAATAAGGTAATAATTGAGGATAGGACACAAATTTGTAATATTTTGGGTCAGGTGTTTAAAAGAAAGCATGAATTGAATGAAGCTAATAGTTCTTTTGAAATTCAAAGATTAATCCAATTTAACAATAGCCAAAAAGTAAGCAGTTCTAGTGAGCAGCAAATTCAAGAATATTTTTTAACTCTTGATGACGTTATAATCGCGCTTAATTCTTTGAAAAACTAAAAATCTTCGGGTTTAGATAGAATTCCTAATATTGTTTTAAAAAATCTGTCTAATCAAATTAACTTACAAATTACAACAATTTTTAATAATATTTTAAATAACTCATATTTTCCTAATGTATGGAAAATCGCCAAAGTTATTCCAATTATAAAACCAGGAAAGGACCCAACGGATCCTAAAAGCTTTAGACCAATTAGTCTCTTGCCTAACTTAAGTAAAGTCTTCGAGCAAATTATAAAAACGAAAATTGTAAAAAGTTGTAATGAGCTTAACCTTATTAACAATGCACAATTCGGTTTTAGAGATAATCATTCTACAGTTCACGCGGTAGGAAAATTAGTTTCTGACATTTGTTGGTCTGTTAATAGAAAGCACTGTACCGGTGCTCTGCTAATTGATCTAAGCGATGCTTTTACAACAGTATGGTTGGATGGGCTTATTAAAAAATTAACTGATTATAATGTACCTAGTTATTTAATTAGATTAGTAAATAGTATGCTAAGAGGAAAACCTTTACAGTAGAAGTAAATGAAACACAATCAGATAGATATTTTCATATAAACAATGGCTTGATGCAAGGGACTGTTACTTCTCCAATTCTCTTCTCACTCTACATCAATAGCTTATTAAACTATTTAAATATGTTAAATTCAGACAATGCTAATATAATAGTTAAAACTGCAATTGCGTTTGCTGATGATTTAACGTGTTATGTAGCAGCTGAAAAATTTGAAGATATACAAACTAATCTACAGCAAATGTTTAATATAACACAAAGCTATGTATCGTCATGGAGGTTGAAGATAAACTATAGTAAATGTGAGTTGATTCTATTTAGAAACAACGTTGTACAATGCCATACTTCTGTTCGCAAAAATTGGAAACAATTTCTGATCAGAGCAGAAGATGGTTCTACAATAAAACCTAAAAACTACGTAAGGTATCTTGGTATTTGGTTAGCAAAAAATTTAAATTTCACAGTACATGTGAAAAAGCAAATGGAAAAAGCGAAGAAAGCCTTTTTTATTGCTAAAAGGTTATTCTGTTCCAAGTATTTGTCGAATAGAGTTAAAATAATAGCTTATCAGTCCATCGTTAGACCAATTCTGAGTTATGGATGCGCCTTTTCGTACAATGTAAGCGCTTCCTTAATGGAAAAAATAAGGATTTTCGAGAGAAAATGTTTAAGGTCATGGCTTGGAGAATACCGTAAAGAAATAGAAAATACTAATCACTATCTATCAAACAAAAATATTTACAATAAAGCAACTATCATCCGCATTTTTTTTATTTTTTTTTTTTATTAATCTCAAAAGAGTTAAAATGCTCGTACAGAGTGTAACATGTTATAATAATTTTTCAATAATAATAACAACAATATTTATATCAAATTGCAATTTTAAAAATTAACATAATATTCTTTATAACCAATGTAATATGTATTAATATAGTAATTACTAACAATTCTTTGGTAACATTTGTATTTACGTTATATTGAATTCAGTATTAAAGAAATTCAAAATTCAAATTAGTTTACATATATTTAGTAAATTTAGCTTCATATTTTAATTAAAAAAATTTCATTTGTTTTGTTTTTAAATGTATGTAAATGTTCAATTTCTTTTAAATCTCTAGGTAATTCATTATAATACTTATGCTAAATTGTAAATAGTATCTAATCCGTTAAATCTTTTTCTTGAAGAACTTATTCTAATGTTTGTTGCATTTCTAGTATAGTATTGGTGATATTCGCTGTTTTGTAGTATATTTTGTGTTGTGTTTATATTTTGTGTAATCATCATATGTGCTTGTATAACTAGTTTGTATTTAATTTGTAGATTCAGTGGCAAAATTGCATACGTTTCATGGATTAATTTAGTTGAAGTTCTGTATTTATAAGCGTATAAATTTTTTATGGCTTTATTTTGCAACTTTTGTAATTGATTTAGGTCTTTGTATTTCATAGGCAACGGGGCTATGGAACACACTGTAATATAAAGGTCTTTTTAGTTTTAACGGCACCCTATTGTTAACAAATTTAAATATGCCAGCCAGTTTCCTTCCTTTATTAATTTGTAGATCAATTTGAGAGTTCCAACTTAGTTTATTATGTACAATAACACCCAGATATTTGTATTCCTCCACTTGACATATATTATGGTGATTATATTTTATATTTAAGATGTCAGTACCACCACCTTTAAAAATCATATATTTTGTTTTGTTAGAATTTATTGTCAGTTTGTGTTTGTTCATCCAACCATTTATTAGTATTAAGTCTGCATCTATGGTCTTTTGGAGATTATTTAATGTGTCTTCTTTATAGACAATAACTAAGTCATCAGCATACATGAATGGTTTGCCTTGCATATTCACATTTAGCAGGCTACTAATATAGCACGTAAACAAAGTTGGGCCTAGCGAACTACCCTGGATAACACCATAATTCACATAATGCTGAGAGCTTCTTATTCCATCACATTCAGTAAATTGAATTCGATTATTCAAATAACTTTCAAACCATTTAAATTCTTTGCCCATGATTCCCATCTCGAAAAGTACTTTTAGTAATATGCTTCTATCAACCGAATCAAAGGCTTTTTTAAGATCGAAAAATATAGCTGCTGTCTTTTTGTTTTTATCTAGCGCAGACTGAATCTCTGAAACGACATCAAATAACGCTGCTTCGGTGTTCGATTTTTTCTTGAAGCCATATTGTTTATTTTGAGTTAGTGATTCTGTATTTAAAAATTCTATCATCTGGGTATTAACAAATGTTTCAATAATTTTGCTAATTGTCGAGGATATGGAAATGGGCCTGAAATTATTTATATCTTGAATATTACCATTTTTGTAAATTGGTAGAACTTTATTTATTTTAATTATTTCAGGCATCTTACTTTGAGTTAATGATGCATTTATGAACCTCATTATGTTCTCCGCCAACTCCATTTTACATTTTTTTATAAATAAGGTTGAAATTCCATCTGAATCTTTAGAATTAGTGTTATTCAAATTACCAATTAGTTTTATTGTTTCGTATTTATTAATCAATTTAAATTGAAAGATCTTATTAGTTCTACTTTTGATTGCATTGATAATTTCAATATTTCACTAATAAGAAACCATTTTCTTAGATCACAAAGAGTCATAGCTAATAGTTTTATTTGCCATGCCATATACCCTGACGACTCATATATAAAAACAACACTAAGTACTGGTCTTATTCCACCTGAAGCCTTTTTGTTCCTTGATAAACATAATTATTTTCAAAATATAGATAAAGTCCCGATTTTTGATCATTTCAATAGAAGAGCGACAAACAAAAAATAGAATTGAATATTAACCAATTAAATTTCACTGATCTGGTGTTTAATACGACAATATAAAAAAAAATCAATAAATAGAAACTGTTTTTGGTGGCTTGAATCTACTTAAATATAGGCGCATAAGTACACTCATTCATATTTTAACATACCCCTATCCCGTTTCCTCCATTCCTTTCCCACCCCCGTTTAGTATTAAGTTTTAGATATAATATTAAAAATTAGATAATTAAGAATTGTTTTTTTCCGCTTTTTTAAATTCAAAAAGAAATAACAAATTGATCAGACTAATTTCAGATTTGTAAATAAAAATAAAATTATAATAAATATAAAAAATATAATAATTAATTAGAGTTAAGTAAGTAATTTAGAGATCTCCATTGTGGGACAGTTTATAGCTTGTATACAAGAAAATAAGAAATGTAATTCACTTAGTTATAAGTTTTTTTATGTGAAAATTTCTAACTTTTGTACATATAATAAAATTAATAAAAAAAAAAAACTTAAAAAAAAAAAAAAAATAAAATTATTGCGAACAATGTTACATTCCACATCATCATCAAAATCAACATAGATGTTCAAAGAGCTGTCCTTGTTGTCAAAAATCACCCATATGTCCTCAAAATATAAAAAATATATTATGTAAGGACTATGATCGTTCCATTCGAGGTCAAATGTGTTTTGGGAATCATAAAGCCTCGACTTCAGTCAATATTAGCTTATATGAGGAAATTAGAAAATGCAAAACCTGTCTAAAAGTTTATAAAGCAGGAAAAAAACATACATGTGGAGAAATTTTCTGTAAAATTTGCTTCAACTTTGTTCCAGAAGATTACCAATGTTACATTCAACAGGCCAAAAATAAGAGTAAAAATAAGAATAAAGAAGAAAGCTTCCTATACATATTTTATGATTTGGAAACTAGACAAGAAAAAATTATGTCAACGGAAATAAAACAACACGAGCCAAATTTATGTGTCATTCAACAACGATGTCATATATGTATCGAAAACAATTCCTTAGTTTTTTGTAGAGAAAGTTGCGGTTATAGAAAAAAACAGTTTGAAAAGGAATTTATAATAAACAACTTAATGGTGTACATTTTAAAATTGAGAAACACATTTAAGCATAATACTGTCATTGCTTACAACGGACAGGCTTTTGATCACCAATTTATCTTAAACTATATCTTAAATGAAACCTCCATTCAACCAAAACTAATTAATCGAGGAACAAAAATTATACTTATGAAAGTAGATAATATAAAATTCATAGATTCGCTTAATTATTTCCCAATGGCACTTGCAAAATTGCCAAAAGCATTTAACTTAACAGCTACACTGAAAAGGGTTATTTTCCTCATTTATTCAACACGACAAAAAATGAAAATTACGAAGGATGTTTACCAGAAATGAAATATTATTCCCCTGATACAATGAAAGAAGGTGAACGCGAAGAGTTTTTAAAATGGTATGAAGAAAATAAGAACTATAAATTCAATATGAAGAAGGAGATTAAGGAATATTGTGTCAATGACGTAAGAATTTTGTCTGAAGCATGTGTGAGCTTTAGGAAAATGTTCTTAGAAGAATGCAAAGTTGAACCATTTTTGGAAGCTACAACAATAGCATCTGCATGTAACCTCGCATATCGTCGAAATTTTCTGAAACCTAATACAATAGGTATCATTCCTAAAAATGGATACGGACTAGGAGATAAACATTCAAAAATTTCCATACAGTGGTTAATTTGGGAACAAGATTCACGGCAAATTAATTTGGAATGTGTATTAAATGGTAGAGAAAAAATTGTTGGGGGCTTTAAGGTAGATGGTTATTGTGAAGAAACCAAAGAAATATTTGAATTTTATGGATGTTATTACCACGGGCATCCAAAATGTTTAACAAGCAATCGAGATGCGAACTTATTCAATAGTAACAACGATACACTTAACCAAAAGTATGAAAGAACGGTAGTTAGAGCCGAACACCACAAAAGTCTTGGATACAGGTTAATTGAAATGTGGGAATGTGAATTTCGTGAACAAATGAGGTATAATAAAAATATGGACTACTTGCAAAATTATCCATTAATTAATATTACACCTTTAAACCCCAGAGATGCATTTTATGGAGGAAGAACCGGAAATACGTAAACACATTATAAATGTAAAGCTGGAGAAAAAATTAAATATTAGATGTGTGTTCTTTGTATCCATATGTTTGCAAACGAGGAAAATTTCCAGTTTTTCACCCTAAAATATATGTTGGACGGGATGCTTGTTCAAAACTGAACTTAGAAGGTGGATGGGATCATTAAATGTAAAATTTTACCGCCAACTGATTTACTACATCCAGTTCTTCCAATTAAACAAAATAATAAGCTAATGTTTTCGTTATGCAAAATTTGCAGCGAAGAAAAACATATAGGTGAATTTTGTCAACATTCTGATGATCAAAGAGCTTTAATAGGGACATGGGTAATAACTTTTGAACATTTATGAGGTTTGGAAATATAAAACGATAAAGGATGATAAACTGAACAATGTTGATGGTTTATTTACCGCCATGATGAATAAATTTATCAAAATAAAACAACAAGCTTCAGGTTGGCCTCTCGATTGTCTAAGTGAGAAAGACAAGAAAAAATTTTTTCAATATGGAAGAAATTAAATTAGAATATCATAAAATTGTTAACAATCCCGGTTTAAGATCTTTTGCCAAAATAATTTTAAATTCATTTTGGGGAAAATTTGGACAGAAAGAGAACCAGAAACAAACTACCATTTTAAATCAGCCGTTTGAATTTTATAAAATGTTAACAAATCCTTCTATAGAGGTATGTCAAATTCTACCTATAAATGAAGAAAATATAGTGGTGAGTTGGCATAAAGATGAAGTTGAAACTTCTTTACCAACTGTTAACGTAGCATAGCAGCTTTCACAACAACACAAGCTCGTCTTAGACTTTACGGTTATTTGGAGAAGCTTGATAATAGAGTTTTATATTATGACACAGATTCTGTCATTTATATATCTCGAAAACACGAATTTGACCCCCCAACAGGAGAATTTGTAGGAGAAATGACAGATGAATTAGAGTGCTTTGGTGCTGGAAGTTACATAACAGAGTTTGTCTGTGAAGGTCCTAAAAATTATGCATACGAAGTGTACTGCACAAAAGATAGCAGCAGAAAATTTGTATGCAAAGTAAAAGGAATTAGTTTAAGTTATGACAGGCTTCACAAAAAATAAATTTTGATACGATCAAAGAAGCGATTTTACTCCTGCAGAAAACGAAAATATGCTTGTAATTTCAGATAATATTCGTAGAAATAAAGTACACGAAGTACTTACAGTTCGCGAACTAAAAAAATATTATCCTAAATCAGAAAAACGGAAATTTAATGAAGATGGTATTTCTTTTCCATATGGATATAAACGACTGGAAAAAGAATATTAAAAAATAAAAAGAAATAAAACTAGAATTTCATATTATGTTAGAATTTCTATAAAACAAATCACTATAAATGCAAAATGTAAATAAATACTTAATAACTTTACAATTATTTAAATAATGTCTTTTTTATTTATCCAAGTATTATGTGTGTCATCAAAACCTAGCCATTTAAGAAACACTCTATTTCCTTGCTTTTTCAGAATTTTTTCTACAAGGTAAGTATCTGGGTATTTTACAGGTGTAAGCTCAGCTTGATAAAAACCTCCAGAAATTGCCGTATCAGTATAGTCCGATAATTGATATGCAACAGGATAAGTATTATTGATTTGATCAATCTTAAATACTTCAGTTGACCAATTCGGTTGATAACCTTTTTTGAAATGTCCTTTATATTTACTTATTCTTACAAAATTACCAACTTTATATTTACGTTTTTGAAAAATTTTAGGCTCAGTATATACATTTCTAAGTATATTTTTTTCGTTTTCCTTTGTAATTTTTTTAGGAGGATGTTTTGTTGTGCTATATTTTGTTGAATTATACTGCTTTATTAATGATTGTACAATAGGTAACCATTTATAATTCCCGTTTAAACTAAATTTTTTCCACATAGAATTTTTTAATGTACGGTTAAATCGTTCAACAATTGATGCTTTTAATTCGCTAAATGTGTGATAATGTTTGATTGATTTTTCTTTCATAAAATTTTGAAATTGTGAATTAAAAAATTCCTTGCCTTGATCAGAGTGAATATTTTTTGGTATAACTTTAGCTCTACTAATAATTGATTTTAAGGCATTTAAAATATTTGCAGTATTTTTTGTTTCCACAGGTTCAGCATAGGCATATTTGGAAAAAGTATCAATGACCGTCAACATATATTTATATCCATTATTAAATTTTCGATAAGGTAACATTTCGACTAAATCGATTTGCCATGTGTCATTTAAACCTTTCTGTTTGAATTTTTTTCTAAGAAATTTACGTCTTGCCTGTCTATGAATTTCAGTTACTATTTGGGATCTTGATATTTATTTATATTAAACAATTATGTCAATTAATTTTTAAAATGTTAAAGGTATGAAGATAATAATTATTGTATATAAAATAATAGACCAAAGCATGATTTAAACTAACCATTTGTTTGAATCTATTTTGCTTTTATACTTTTCTACATGAGTATATAAGCGAGCTTTAATTTATAATTTTAATTAATTTCCATTCTGACTTTTATGGAAGAAAACTCTAAAATGCAAGCTACAACATTCTACAACATATCCATTTGCCGAAACTGCCCGAGTAAATACTGAAAGCCAGATTCAGGGCAATTGCATCTACTATGGAAGATGAGGAGTTAGAAGATACAGAGGAATTTGTGCCGCCTCTGCAGATAGATGAATCAGAACATGAAACTGAAGAAGGAATTGAAGAAGAAGAGGAAGAAGTTCAGTTTCCTCAAATTTGGGATGTAAATAAACATTAAAACGTTGCGTTGGTATATAAATTTCTTGTTGTAACTTTAATACCTGTTGTTCATAATATCATTTCAGATATACTCCAACATATTCTTCTACATTTAACTCAGCTGTTTTATTATAGGTCATTACTGCGTGAAGAAACTCGTTCAAATTGTAAAAATTTTCTGCTTCTTCTCTGTTAATAGTTATGCTTTGCCCGTTCGCCGATCTTAGCCCATAATGAAAACACTGTTTTATATCTCTGATCATCTGTTCTTCGAGTTTTTTGTTAAATTGGTAATAAAATTTATTCCATTCATGAAATTTTAAAGCAATTGTCTTTTTACCAATACTATGAAATATGCTTGAAACTACTTCATTTCCAGATGCATCTGGAATTAAATCAAAAGCTAGTATAAAAAACCCATTACTAAACATAGACTTTGTTATCTGATGATCTTTATCATTGTGGTAAATTCCAGTTCCTGAAAAAAGTGTACTGTATGCTCTTGTACAGAAATTATTTTCATCTGCAAAACTGGTTTCAATTGCTGAATTAGGTATTTGAACACCATTTACGTTTAACACAAATTGTGAAATATCAAAATGTTTAAAATTGTATGGGTTTTTTGATCTTTTTCCAGAGTAACCCACATTTTCTGTCAGACAAAAAATTATTGTGTTTGGCAACTGTCCAATAAAAACATTATCAAGCGATATTGACGAGCTGTTCATTGGAATTGTAAAACTTTTTACTTCAACGCATTTATAATTATATTTTGCATTGGATTTCCCAAGAACAGCATTGTGTGCTAACAGTACGCTTGGATTAACGGTAACATGTCTCATAAATAGCGTGGCTTCTATAATTTTTAATTGTGATTCATCAGAATCGTCTGCAAATAGATACAAATCTGGTTTTTCAAGTGTTAAAACTATACGAATGTCAACATTATTTATAATTAGAGTAGGTTGATTAAACAGATCTACGTGTAGTTTACCCATAAGTTCCACTACATTGCTATTATGATACAATTTTTGGCGCTCTTTTGAACCATTATTATCAGATTTAGCTATATTTGCTTTATCTAAAATCCATCCTGCACATTCTAAATGAGTTGCAGCAGCATCTGTACCATAATTTAATAAAGATTCAATATAAGCTCTATAGTGATAATTTCCATCAGACAGTGTTATATTTTTACCATTTAATTGAACATTACATTGTTTTATTAAAGAATGTAAAATGTCATTAACTACACTTGATTGTATTATTATTCTTCCTTCAGCATTTTTATCATTATTCCAATGTGTTCCATCTTTCTTTAAGATCTGTACTTTTAATCTCAAATATGTAGAAGACAAATCTCTATATGTATCGTCATGACCCAGTGAAACAAATTCAATAGTTGAAGGGTTGTCTAAAGAAGTAATAGAATTGTAGGAAACTTCTTCAGATCGTAAAATGCTAGACTGAATGGGTTGAGTTTTAAAAATATCCAACTCAGATTTCATACACTCAATCATAATTAATTAAAAATATCATTTTGTTTCTTTTTGTTATTATCTTTGCGTCGTTTTGACGTAAAATAGTTTAAATTTTTAATGAATGGTCTTTTTATAGCTTTTCGTTTTCTTTTACCAGAACCATACATTTCATTCAGTTTTCGTACGGCACCACGTCGTACATTTTTAACAATCTCTTTACTACGATCTTGCATAATTTCTTTTACATTTGCACCAGATGCAATATCAGATAAAGTATTGATACCAGAATTAATAACCTCTTTTTTCAAAATATCAGCCCCTGAAGTAAATAATGGTTTCAAATATCTAAAAAGTCCCCCAAAAAAGCTTCCCAATTCACGACCTCTTTGAAAAGATACGGTTGAACGTAATAAAGGCCGATATCATCAAGTCCTCTACCAGATTGAATTAAATAATACTTATAGTATACTCTCTCCATAATGAATAAAATAAAATAATATATAGTTTTGTAAAATCGCTTTTATTTATACTTTTTTAAAATGTAATAAAATTTTTGTTGGAATTGAACTGTTGGAAAAGTTTATTTTGTATCCATATTTATAACATAAAAGTAATGAAATGTTATTAAATGATTTCTCCATATTGCAATATTGAATATTACTGAATTCTTTTACAGTATCAGTGAAAGAATTTTGTATGTTAACAGATCTTAAACACCTTATATCTTTATCACCTATTTTTTGCGGTTCAATTATGTCTGTGTATATAAAAAACATATCTGGTTTACTAATGGGAATCCATTGTACACTATCTATAAAAGTTTTGAAAGCTTCTATTACACGTGATTTATATTTTTTAAAATCTGTAACTTTAAATGATACTTGATTGAAACATGTTGTCAAAAGTCCTTCGAGAGTATAAGCGTAATTTGCTCTTATTTTTATATCTATTTTAGGCTTAGTAACACATATTGTGGTGTAACTTAAATTTAAAATTAAAAATTCCCCAAATCAACTGTCGTTCAACTTCTTTTCTTGTAAACCTATTAAGTGGGCGTATATTTTTAATTAGTGTTGGTAGTAGAAAAACTTTCCAGTCGCATATCATTTGTTTTTCTATGTATGGAATATATGATGTTCCAACTCCTATCATATCTTTCTGCATAACTTTAATAAATATTTGAATACTTTTTTCCCATTCTTCACCATACACATTTGGAACGAAATCATTAACATACATTTCTGAAATACCGACTTTCCACCTTGAATCACACATGTATTTATTCATTTTATTTGTAAAAGATGTTAATGAATTTTCTGGATAATAGTTCATAGATAAATCACTGAGTAAAGTGACATAAAATTCATCATTTACTTCTATTTTGTCCATGAGCTTGCGGATTTATTCTTACGAATTGGAAAATTAAGTTCTGTTTGAGTATTACCTACTGCTGACCTTAAAACACGTCTTGACGAATTATTCAACTATTTGCTATTTATAGTTTTTTCTTTTTTCGTTGGTGGACTTGGCCTATCTAAAGGAACAGTTATAATGTCTCCTGTATCAGTTTCAAAAATTTGTACATTTTGATTTATAATTGATTTTCTTTTTCTAAGACGTTCTACAACTGAAGCAGCTGACAATGCTTTTGTTAAAATATTTTCCTGAATTTCATCATCAAATACTTCGTCATCAGCTTCTTTTTCATATACTTCTTCTTCTTCTTCAGGAACAACTTGTATTTCAACATTCTTGTATTCAGGAAAATGCGATTGAGTTTCCGCATCTATATACATTGCACGAGTTTGAGTACCTTTTGTTTCCGTAATTTTTATTTTCTCCTCTTTATTTCTAGGAAGTTGTCGTTTTTTGATTCTTATTTTAAATAGATTTTGTCTGTATAAATACCATTTTTGGGTGTCCGTGAGATGTTTATTTAACAATATTTTTTTCATATTTTTATCCAACTCATTAAGTTCAACGTCCACATTTTGCTTCATTTTCTTATAAATCTCAGGTTCTAAAATTATCATTTTATTAAATGTTGTATTATTCATTTTATAAAATTTCCGATTATCCCTGATAGTATTGCACCAAGAAGTGTAGGTAAAAATCCACCACGTTGAATAATGATTTTTCTTTTGCTATTTATAGATTTTTTCCCGCAAATAAGTGATCTTAATTCTTTTTTATACTTTCGCAATTGGGTTGTTGATTTTTTACACAGATTACAATTATCTTTTAAAATATTTAAAGAGATTTCGCAAAATGTTTTTATTATTTCAGGGTCACAGTGTTTTATAATTACTTTCAGGAATTTTGATTTAGAGGTTTTTAATAGGTGCAATATATGTCGATTGGTCTTCAAACGTTTCATATTCCTCCCCAAATTGTGCTAATTGATCTCTCGTACAATAACACAAACCTTTTCCAAATATATCACTTCTTAATCGAAATATATCATTAACGTCTTGAGTAAGATCTATTAATATATAGCCAAATGGGACTGACGTCACATCATTATATACTTTTTCAAATGCTTTAATTTGATTGGGATATATTTGACGAGGTAGAGGTAATATCTGTGATTTATCTCTTGGATTTTTGAAAAGTACTAAATATTTACAGTTAAGTGAAATATCTCTTGAAAATTTACCTTGGTGAAAAACATTTTGTGTTACAAATATTACAGATAAATTTCTATGATGTGATCCTCTAGTAAATAAATCACATACATACTTATCATGAGAATTTAACATCATATCATCGATAATAATTAACAAAGGTTTTTGATTATCATTAAAATCTGGAGTAGAATATATTAGAGATAAATTTCTATGATGTGATCCTCTAGTAAATAAATCACATACATACTTATCATGAGAATTTAACATCATATCATCGATAATAATTAACAAAGATTTTTGATTATTCCATATCTTTGACATATTTTGGAACGACATTTTTGTCTGGATTACACCAAATTATTCTATTAATATGTGGTTGTATATTTTCTTTTTTATATTTTATTAAATTATGAATAAAAGTGGTTTTGCCACAGCATGATGGACCAGCCACCATCATAGTAAACGGGTGAAACAGCATAGTTGTATTAGTTAAAAACTAACCCTGTTTCTGTTAACTTATATTTTTACGAAAAGCTCTTTTCCCAAAGTGAATATAAATGTAATTTAGTTATTCTATGGAACATTCTTCCATAAACCTTCGACATGGTTAAACAAGTTCGAATATTTGAACTACAATTTTTGCAAGGAAATGAAAAGCAATATTTCCTAAAAGAGTTAGCCATACTTGAAAAAGGAAGTTTAATTCCAACTGTGTATTACTTCAAAGCACCGTATCCCGCAGAAGAACTTAGTCGGGATATGAAATATAATAACCAGTATTGCGAAAATAAAATTAATGGACTTAAATGGAATAACGGGTTAGTTGAATATTTAGATGTAAAATGTATATTAAAACACTATTTATAGTCAGCTGAAAAAATTTATGTTAAAGGAGAACAAAAAAACTTTTTCTTCAAAAGTACAAAATAGTAGATTTAAGCAGAAACTTGCCGTCATTACAAAAGATTGATAACTTTAAATCAAATTGTCCTATACACTTATCAAACAACAATTTCAGATGTGCTGCTAAAAATTGCTATAATGTATATATGTATATTTTAAAGGAAAACATTTTAGATTAAGATTTTCAATTTTCATACTTGCACAATATGAATTTAAATAACAAAAGTAAACAAGTTCACTTCAACATTAAAAAAAAATTCACATTATGCATGTATGGGAGTATGCTTACAGATCAGCACGGAAAGGTCACGTGAAGAGTACGCACGTGATACAAGTATATTTCAAAGACGTATAGATAAAGTTGGTCTCACTATTTCAGCAATTTTAACATCTGATCATCGCAAAATTGTAAAAGTTTTTTCAAATAAATAAAAATAAACATATAACTTAATCCGTTCTTATTTTTTATTTTTGTGTTTACTACAAATACCAAAAGCAATTAACTTATCTTTGTTCCTACCTTACAACATAAAACGAAGTGTAATATCAACTATAAAGTAAATGAAAGATTTCCGGTTATTTTCTCAATGTTATTATAGAGTAGAAATAGAAATCTTACATAACAGACATACAGAATAATTCCATAATTTTTTCTTTTTTTTTTTTTAGCATTTGAATTCATAAGTTTTTAAATTGTTTGAAAGAGTCAAACTTGTTTTTACAATTTATTTTACACCAGGTAAACAGAATAATTTCTGAATGCAAAATATTTTTAAAGTACATGTGTACATACTTATTATACATAAGTCTTAATTGTTCAAGGTATTACAACAATTTACAACAAAATATAGTACAATGAGAAACAACACATATTCTAAAAATAACATATTTTTCTTATTTTTATTTTTGCAACTTTAAAACTATAATAACAACTTTTAATAATTAATCTTCTTTTAATAAAACAAAACTAAAAATGAAATACATTTTGTAGTTCTTGTTTACGTTTTCGTTTTTATTTTATTATTGTTCATCTTGATATTCAAAAGTATCTATGAATATTTTTGTGCAATAATAAAATAAAGTTTTTTTCGATTCTTTTATATCTAGTTTTACCTACATACATATATTTTATTAAGCATGCGAAGAAAAAATAAAAAAATTGATTTGACTTGAAAAAAAAATTATTTTCTTACTATTTGTATGATATCCTATTAAACAGTACCAATCAATTTTTTTTAAAAAACCTAATTATCCTAAACTTATTCAGTTCATTAACTTTGCCTGACAACTTCCACAGTACCAACAACCTTCACTTCCTACTATACAACCACTTGGAACTTATAAGTTATCAACCCACACTTATAACCTATCTTGCAACCAAAACCGAAACAATCAAAACAAGTTTTTGACCTACTAACCAAGAATGACCAATAATTAACCCATCAATCAACATGTAGGTTGTGCGATATTTGTGCAATATGGC
The DNA here is from genome assembly GCA_947095535.1 of Poecilobothrus nobilitatus. Classification (NCBI taxonomy): domain Eukaryota; kingdom Metazoa; phylum Arthropoda; class Insecta; order Diptera; family Dolichopodidae; genus Poecilobothrus; species Poecilobothrus nobilitatus. The sequence continues at coordinate 146,275,203 of OX352772.1, forward strand.
ATGATTTTTTCCCATGACAGACTGCCTCTTTACCTACTATTGTACTTCAAAAATAAATAAAAACTTTTCCAGTTTCAATTCAAATTCTAATTATTTTCTTTTGAAAACTGAATTTGAAAGACCTTTTATGTGTTATTTTGGTTGGGCGTAAATTCTAGCTTTTTTCTCTAAAACACTTAATTGAAGCAGAAAAATTCAATATCGGTTATTTAAATTCAATATCTTTGAAAAATTTGAATGATAGTTAGTTATTTTTTAGTTATAAAATTATAAAACTAATAAATATTCATAAAATTAGCAAATTAGGTGTACAACAAGAAAATATATATAAACCAAAATTTGCAAGTAATAAAGATATGAAAAACTAAAATAGCTGATTTCTACAAATCAGAAATTTTGTATCTAATTTTATGAGTTTTTATTCAAGTGAATATTTTTAAATTTCGAATTAGGCTGAAATGGACATGTAAACAGATATGCAAACGTAAAAAACGATAACATCAAAGCTAATAGAGAAAAATTATTTATGACGGTTTTTATTGCATTTTACATATTCAAATGTATTTTAAAAAATAGGTTTCAGGGTGTATGAAATTCAGTTACCAATCGACTAAGGTAATTATTCGAAATCCCAGAGTCATATTTTTCTAATTATTTAAAAAAACGAGGAAGAGTGAAACAAGCAGATTATGTCAACTTTCGGATACCCGCATGAACGTAATATATAGATACTGTTTCCATAAAACTTTATCATCTTTTAAAAAATTTCAGATGTTTTACTTAATTATGTATCGAGATATATAAAGTTGTATGACACTGAGTTATTTTTACTTAAAAAGGGAAGTTTTTTGGCAGCTACCTAAACCTGTTGCAACAGCAGAACCAAATTTTAGAGAGATTTTAGAGTTCTACGAAATCGGGCTATTTGCTTTTCCCAAAGTATTTTCATATATGAATATGAGAGATTCCTACTTAGGAGAGATTTTAGAGTTGGATTCAAAATCAAGGTATTTCCTTTTTCCAGAATATTTATATAGTATATATGTACAGATATGCGAGATGGTGTATTATGAAATATTTTAGAGTTGGAATCAAAATCATGTGTTAAGAATTAAGTTATTAATTATAATAATTCTTATAAAAAAAATATTTTGTCAATTCCATTTACGTATTGTAAGTTTCATTACTAAAAGCAAAACAAATTTCATATTATTAAAAAGTAAAAACTAAAAATTTTATATTAGCACAAATTGCCGAATATGCAATTTTTTTATATTATTATATTTTACGTGTAGAACTTTTGTTGTAATTTACGTTAATATTTTTTACTAATTTAAAATTAATATAGCTTAAGTCAGCAACTTTTTTATTATAAATGGGATAATTTTTGTAAACAAACCGGATCAACCAGACGATAAAATAAAGGCGTTAGAGATGGTATGGTAAGCTAAATCAGACATACTAGAGATAAGATCTAACTCGAAAGGAATTAAACAGCTAACAATAAAACATCCTATTCACATATTGCGCAGTTATTCGATCTATTAGAGCTAACGGGGGCAGTAGTTGTAACAGCAAAAATATTTTTGCAGTATTTATAGACGTAGTATTTAAGTTGGATTAGGACGAACCATTGAACAATGAGTTAACTTTAAGGTGAACAAAGTTTATAGACGGTTTATATTTCCCAAAACATATTTCTGATCATAAATCTGTAAGAAAGCCGATGCTTCAAAAAAACCTTGTGGAGCAACAGCATATATCATAACAAATACTAAGGACAGTAGGATACTATTGAATTTATTATGTGCAAAGTAAGAGTAGCACCTACAAAAACGCAGACATTGCCCAGACTAGAATTGTATGCGGCAAAATTAGCGACAGACCTTTCAGTTCGCATAAAAATTATTGAAAATATAAAAGACAAACTTATTTATGGTCGGGTTCAGAAATTGTCTTGTCATGGATATATTCGCCCGTAGCAAATCTAATTGCCAGCATACAATCTCACACAATCTCTGAACAATAGCGTCATTTTCCATCAAAACTCAATCCTGCAGATTTTTGATCTCGTGGTGTAGCTCCAGAAAAATTTAAAGGAACTCATACTAATTTCTAAGAAGAGAGGCGTACTTATTCAAGTTTATCAATGTGTTCAAAACTAAAATTAAAGTCAAACATCATTAGCTCTCCATTCAAGAACTCAGGATAGCAACACAATTTATCATATCAACAACGCAAAGGGAAAAATTTAAAGAGAATCTACATAATTTGAAGAAATATAACGAAGTATCTAAGCAAACACAGTCCATTAAGAGGATTAGGTCCATTTGTAGACAATAAAAATATATTAAGAGTAGGAGACCGATTATAAAATGCTGAAATTTCGTACGAAGCGAAACATCCAATTCTATTACCATATAATCATATATTATTAAAAATTTTTGATGCAGGATATAAACCAATGATATCTTCATGTTGGCCATTGCCAGACAAAAATATTGGATCGTAAAGGTTAAATACAATACTAAATTGACCGTTGATCAGTTTAGACGTATATTTAATTGACGGAAACAATAAAAATAATTAAATATATAATTTAATCGTTCCAAAAATAGCTGTAACGGACAACTATAAGAATGGCGGATTGTCATAAATGCAAAACAAAAATAAAAGGAGTGACTGGAATTAGATGCAGTGGAGTATGTGGCAAAATTTTTCATACATCATCAAATGTAGCGGATTAGACCAGTATTCAATTGGTATACTAAATACTAGCCCAATGTTAAAACTATTATGTGATGATTGTACGCTATACATTAGTAATGTGGATTTAGTACTGCAGAATATGGAGATGTCGGTTAAAAAAAATTAGGAATATTTAAAGGAATACAAAAATAAATTTTAACGTGCCTTACAAAAAAATGAAAAAGAAATTATGGAATTACTAAGGGCAATTGAAATCAGGTTTATGGTGAGATTGGAACAAATAAAAATTACCCAACAAAATGAAATCGAAAAAATAACCAAAATTACACAATCATTCAAAACGGGATCAGAAAAAATGAATGAGTCTATAAAAAACTCATCGCAAAAGAGTAATGAATTAATGAATGAATTAAAACATATCAAATTAAATGAAAATATTGTAAATCTAGGTCAAAAGGTATTATTCTCTGATATTTACAAAAAAAAATGCAAGTGTAAGCAAAACAAATCTACCAAAAATGAGAAAAGAATTACTTTTGATTATTAAACCAAAAAATAAACAAAAAAGTGAATTAACAAGACGGGATTTAAATAAGAAGGTAGATCCAAAAAATTTGCAATTAAAAAATATTGAAAATCGAACAAATGGAGCAGTTTTGATTGAAATTGGAACAATTGAAGAACGGGAAAAAATTAAAAAAGAATTAGAAAAAAAATTAAATGAAGGTTACGACATCAAAATACGAATAGCAATAAAACCGCAAATTGAAGTATTCCATATGAGTGATAAATTAAGTGAAAGTGAAATTGTGGAAAAATTGAAAAATCAAAACCCATTTATGGAAATGGTTGAAGTAAAAGTATACACTGTAAAAAAATTTAACAAGAAAAAGTTTAATGCAATAATTCAAGTGGATAAGGAAAGTATTCCTAAAATTTTGAAAACAAACGAGTCTGCATAGGATGGGAAAGGTGTAAAGTGTTCGACACTATAAATGTTCTAAGATGTTTCAAATGCAAAGGTTTTAACCACAAATCAGTGGAATGTAAGAACTGACGTCACATCATTATGTACTTTTTCAAATGCTTTAATTTGATTGGGATATATTTGACGAGGTAGAGGTAATATCTGTGATTTATCTCTTGGATTTTTGAAAAGTACTAAATATTTACAGTTAAGTGAAATATCTCTTGAAAATTTACCTTGGTGAAAAACATTTTGTGTTACAAATATTACAGATAAATTTCTATGATGTGATCCTCTAGTAAATAAATCACATACATACTTATCATGAGAATTTAACATCATATCATCGATAATAATTAACAAAGGTTTTTGATTATCATTAAAATCTGGAGTAGAATATATTAGAGATAAATTTCTATGATGTGATCCTCTAGTAAATAAATCACATACATACTTATCATGAGAATTTAACATCATATCATCGATAATAATTAACAAAGATTTTTGATTATTCCATATCTTTGACATATTTTGGAACGACATTTTTGTCTGGATTACACCAAATTATTCTATTAATATGTGGTTGTATATTTTCTTTTTTATATTTTATTAAATTATGAATAAAAGTGGTTTTGCCACAGCATGATGGACCAGCCACCATCATAGTAAACGGGTGAAACAGCATAGTTGTATTAGTTAAAAACTAACCCTGTTTCTGTTAACTTATATTTTTACGAAAAGCTCTTTTCCCAAAGTGAATATAAATGTAATTTAGTTATTCTATGGAACATTCTTCCATAAACCTTCGACATGGTTAAACAAGTTCGAATATTTGAACTACAATTTTTGCAAGGAAATGAAAAGCAATATTTCCTAAAAGAGTTAGCCATACTTGAAAAAGGAAGTTTAATTCCAACTGTGTATTACTTCAAAGCACCGTATCCCGCAGAAGAACTTAGTCGGGATATGAAATATAATAACCAGTATTGCGAAAATAAAATTAATGGACTTAAATGGAATAACGGGTTAGTTGAATATTTAGATGTAAAATGTATATTAAAACACTATTTATAGTCAGCTGAAAAAATTTATGTTAAAGGAGAACAAAAAAACTTTTTCTTCAAAAGTACAAAATAGTAGATTTAAGCAGAAACTTGCCGTAATTACAAAAGATTGATAACTTTAAATCAAATTGTCCTATACACTTATCAAACAACAATTTCAGATGTGCTGCTAAAAATTGCTATAATGTATATATGTATCTTTTAAAGGAAAACATTTTAGATTAAGATTTTCAATTTTCATACTTGCACAATATGAATTTAAATAACAAAAGTAAACAAGTTCACTTCAACATTAAAAAAAAATTCACATTATGCATGTATGGGAGTATGCTTACAGATCAGCACGGAAAGGTCACGTGAAGAGTACGCACGTGATACAAGTATATTTCAAAGACGTATAGATAAAGTTGGTCTCACTATTTCAGCAATTTTAACATCTGATCATCGCAAAATTGTAAAAGTTTTTTCAAATAAATAAAAATAAACATATAACTTAATCTGTTCTTATTTTTTATTTTTGTGTTTACTACAAATACCAAAAGCAATTAACTTATCTTTGTTCCTACCTTACAACATAAAACGAAGTGTAATATCAACTATAAAGTAAATGAAAGATTTCCGGTTATTTTCTCAATGTTATTATAGAGTAGAAATAGAAATCTTACATAACAGACATACAGAATAATTCCATAATTTTTTCTTTTTTTTTTTTTAGCATTTGAATTCATAAGTTTTTAAATTGTTTGAAAGAGTCAAACTTGTTTTTACAATTTATTTTACACCAGGTAAACAGAATAATTTCTGAATGCAAAATATTTTTAAAGTACATGTGTACATACTTATTATACATAAGTCTTAATTGTTCAAGGTATTACAACAATTTACAACAAAATATAGTACAATGAGAAACAACACATATTCTAAAAATAACATATTTTTCTTATTTTTATTTTTGCAACTTTAAAACTATAATAACAACTTTTAATAATTAATCTTCTTTTAATAAAACAAAACTAAAAATGAAATACATTTTGTAGTTCTTGTTTACGTTTTCGTTTTTATTTTATTATTGTTCATCTTGATATTCAAAAGTATCTATGAATATTTTTGTGCAATAATAAAATCAAGTTTTTTTCGATTCTTTTATATCTAGTTTTACCTACATACATATATTTTATTAAGCATGCGAAGAAAAAATAAAAAAATTGATTTGACTTGAAAAAAAAATTATTTTCTTACTATTTGTATGATATCCTATTAAACAGTACCAATCAATTTTTTTTAAAAAACCTAATTATCCTAAACTTATTCAGTTCATTAACTTTGCCTGACAACTTCCACAGTACCAACAACCTTCACTTCCTACTATACAACCACTTGGAACTTATAAGTTATCAACCCACACTTATAACCTATCTTGCAACCAAAACCGAAACAATCAAAACAAGTTTTTGACCTACTAACCAAGAATGACCAATAATTAACCCATCAATCAACATGTAGGTTGTGCGATATTTGTGCAATATGGCATGATTTTTTCCCATGACAGACTGCCTCTTTACCTACTATTGTACTTCAAAAATAAATAAAAACTTTTCCAGTTTCAATTCAAATTCTAATTATTTTCTTTTGAAAACTGAATTTGAAAGACCTTTTATGTGTTATTTTGGTTGGGCGTAAATTCTAGCTTTTTTCTCTAAAACACTTAATTGAAGCAGAAAAATTCAATATCGGTTATTTAAATTCAATATCTTTGAAAAATTTGAATGATAGTTAGTTATTTTTTAGTTATAAAATTATAAAACTAATAAATATTCATAAAATTAGCAAATTAGGTGTACAACAAGAAAATATATATAAACCAAAATTTGCAAGTAATAAAGATATGAAAAACTAAAATAGCTGATTTCTACAAATCAGAAATTTTGTATCTAATTTTATGAGTTTTTATTCAAGTGAATATTTTTAAATTTCGAATTAGGCTGAAATGGACATGTAAACAGATATGCAAACGTAAAAAACGATAACATCAAAGCTAATAGAGAAAAATTATTTATGACGGTTTTTATTGCATTTTACATATTCAAATGTATTTTAAAAAATAGGTTTCAGGGTGTATGAAATTCAGTTACCAATCGACTAAGGTAATTATTCGAAATCCCAGAGTCATATTTTTCTAATTATTTAAAAAAACGAGGAAGAGTGAAACAAGCAGATTATGTCAACTTTCGGATACCCGCATGAACGTAATATATAGATACTGTTTCCATAAAACTTTATCATCTTTTAAAAAATTTCAGATGTTTTACTTAATTATGTATCGAGATATATAAAGTTGTATGACACTGAGTTATTTTTACTTAAAAAGGGAAGTTTTTTGGCAGCTACCTAAACCTGTTGCAACAGCAGAACCAAATTTTAGAGAGATTTTAGAGTTCTACGAAATCGGGCTATTTCCTTTTCCCAAAGTATTTTCATATATGAATATGAGAGATTCCTACTTAGGAGAGATTTTAGAGTTGGATTCAAAATCAAGGTATTTCCTTTTTCCAGAATATTTATATAGTATATATGTACAGATATGCGAGATGGTGTATTATGAAATATTTTAGAGTTGGAATCAAAATCATGTGTTAAGAATTAAGTTATTAATTATAATAATTCTTATAAAAAAAATATTTTGTCAATTCCATTTACGTATTGTAAGTTTCATTACTAAAAGCAAAACAAATTTCATATTATTAAAAAGTAAAAACTAAAAATTTTATATTAGCACAAATTGCCGAATATGCAATTTTTTTATATTATTATATTTTACGTGTAGAACTTTTGTTGTAATTTACGTTAATATTTTTTACTAATTTAAAATTAATATAGCTTAAGTCAGCAACTTTTTTATTATAAATGGGATAATTTTTGTAAACAAACCGGATCAACCAGACGATAAAATAAAGGCGTTAGAGATGGTATGGTAAGCTAAATCAGACATACTAGAGATAAGATCTAACTCGAAAGGAATTAAACAGCTAACAATAAAACATCCTATTCACATATTGCGCAGTTATTCGATCTATTAGAGCTAACGGGGGCAGTAGTTGTAACAGCAAAAATATTTTTGCAGTATTTATAGACGTAGTATTTAAGTTGGATTAGGACGAACCATTGAACAATGAGTTAACTTTAAGGTGAACAAAGTTTATAGACGGTTTATATTTCCCAAAACATATTTCTGATCATAAATCTGTAAGAAAGCCGATGCTTCAAAAAAACCTTGTGGAGCAACAGCATATATCATAACAAATACTAAGGACAGTAGGATACTATTGAATTTATTATGTGCAAAGTAAGAGTAGCACCTACAAAAACGCAGACATTGCCCAGACTAGAATTGTATGCGGCAAAATTAGCGACAGACCTTTCAGTTCGCATAAAAATTATTGAAAATATAAAAGACAAACTTATTTATGGTCGGGTTCAGAAATTGTCTTGTCATGGATATATTCGCCCGTAGCAAATCTAATTGCCAGCATACAATCTCACGCAATCTCTGAACAATAGCGTCATTTTCCATCAAAACTCAATCCTGCAGATTTTTGATCTCGTGGTGTAGCTCCAGAAAAATTTAAAGGAACTCATACTAATTTCTAAGAAGAGAGGCGTACTTATTCAAGTTTATCAATGTGTTCAAAACTAAAATTAAAGTCAAACATCATTAGCTCTCCATTCAAGAACTCAGGATAGCAACACAATTTATCATATCAACAACGCAAAGGGAAAAATTTAAAGAGAATCTACATAATTTGAAGAAATATAACGAAGTATCTAAGCAAACACAGTCCATTAAGAGGATTAGGTCCATTTGTAGACAATAAAAATATATTAAGAGTAGGAGACCGATTATAAAATGCTGAAATTTCGTACGAAGCGAAACATCCAATTCTATTACCATATAATCATATATTATTAAAAATTTTTGATGCAGGATATAAACCAATGATATCTTCATGTTGGCCATTGCCAGACAAAAATATTGGATCGTAAAGGTTAAATACAATACTAAATTGACCGTTGATCAGTTTAGACGTATATTTAATTGACGGAAACAATAAAAATAATTAAATATATAATTTAATCGTTCCAAAAATAGCTGTAACGGACAACTATAAGAATGGCGGATTGTCATAAATGCAAAACAAAAATAAAAGGAGTGACTGGAATTAGATGCAGTGGAGTATGTGGCAAAATTTTTCATACATCATCAAATGTAGCGGATTAGACCAGTATTCAATTGGTATACTAAATACTAGCCCAATGTTAAAACTATTATGTGATGATTGTACGCTATACATTAGTAATGTGGATTTAGTACTGCAGAATATGGAGATGTCGGTTAAAAAAAATTAGGAATATTTAAAGGAATACAAAAATAAATTTTAACGTGCCTTACAAAAAAATGAAAAAGAAATTATGGAATTACTAAGGGCAATTGAAATCAGGTTTATGGTGAGATTGGAACAAATAAAAATTACCCAACAAAATGAAATCGAAAAAATAACCAAAATTACACAATCATTCAAAACGGGATCAGAAAAAATGAATGAGTCTATAAAAAACTCATCGCAAAAGAGTAATGAATTAATGAATGAATTAAAACATATCAAATTAAATGAAAATATTGTAAATCTAGGTCAAAAGGTATTATTCTCTGATATTTACAAAAAAAAATGCAAGTGTAAGCAAAACAAATCTACCAAAAATGAGAAAAGAATTACTTTTGATTATTAAACCAAAAAATAAACAAAAAAGTGAATTAACAAGACGGGATTTAAATAAGAAGGTAGATCCAAAAAATTTGCAATTAAAAAATATTGAAAATCGAACAAATGGAGCAGTTTTGATTGAAATTGGAACAATTGAAGAACGGGAAAAAATTAAAAAAGAATTAGAAAAAAAATTAAATGAAGGTTACGACATCAAAATACGAATAGCAATAAAACCGCAAATTGAAGTATTCCATATGAGTGATAAATTAAGTGAAAGTGAAATTGTGGAAAAATTGAAAAATCAAAACCCATTTATGGAAATGGTTGAAGTAAAAGTATACACTGTAAAAAAATTTAACAAGAAAAAGTTTAATGCAATAATTCAAGTGGATAAGGAAAGTATTCCTAAAATTTTGAAAACAAACGAGTCTGCATAGGATGGGAAAGGTGTAAAGTGTTCGACACTATAAATGTTCTAAGATGTTTCAAATGCAAAGGTTTTAACCACAAATCAGTGGAATGTAAGAACTGACGTCACATCATTATGTACTTTTTCAAATGCTTTAATTTGATTGGATATATTTGACGAGGTAGAGGTAATATCTGTGATTTATCTCTTGGATTTTTGAAAAGTACTAAATATTTACAGTTAAGTGAAATATCTCTTGAAAATTTACCTTGGTGAAAAACATTTTGTGTTACAAATATTACAGATAAATTTCTATGATGTGATCCTCTAGTAAATAAATCACATACATACTTATCATGAGAATTTAACATCATATCATCGATAATAATTAACAAAGTTTTTGATTATCATTAAAATCTGGAGTAGAATATATTAGAGATAAATTTCTATGATGTGATCCTCTAGTAAATAAATCAACATACATACTTATCATGAGAATTTTAACATCATATCATCGATAATAATTAACAAAGATTTTTGATTATTCCATATCTTTGACATATTTTGGAACGACATTTTTGTCTGGATTACACCAAATTATTCTATTAATATGTGGTTGTATATTTTCTTTTTTATATTTTATTAAATTATGAATAAAAGTGGTTTTGCCACAGCATGATGGACCAGCCACCATCATAGTAAACGGGTGAAACAGCATAGTTGTATTAGTTAAAAACTAACCCTGTTTCTGTTAACTTATATTTTTACGAAAAGCTCTTTTCCCAAAGTGAATATAAATGTAATTTAGTTATTCTATGGAACATTCTTCCATAAACCTTCGACATGGTTAAACAAGTTCGAATATTTGAACTACAATTTTTGCAAGGAAATGAAAAGCAATATTTCCTAAAAGAGTTAGCCATACTTGAAAAAGGAAGTTTAATTCCAACTGTGTATTACTTCAAAGCACCGTATCCCGCAGAAGAACTTAGTCGGGATATGAAATATAATAACCAGTATTGCGAAAATAAAATTAATGGACTTAAATGGAATAACGGGTTAGTTGAATATTTAGATGTAAAATGTATATTAAAACACTATTTATAGTCAGCTGAAAAAATTTATGTTAAAGGAGAACAAAAAAACTTTTTCTTCAAAAGTACAAAATAGTAGATTTAAGCAGAAACTTGCCGTAATTACAAAAGATTGATAACTTTAAATCAAATTGTCCTATACACTTATCAAACAACAATTTCAGATGTGCTGCTAAAAATTGCTATAATGTATATATGTATCTTTTAAAGGAAAACATTTTAGATTAAGATTTTCAATTTTCATACTTGCACAATATGAATTTAAATAACAAAAGTAAACAAGTTCACTTCAACATTAAAAAAAAATTCACATTATGCATGTATGGGAGTATGCTTACAGATCAGCACGGAAAGGTCACGTGAAGAGTACGCACGTGATACAAGTATATTTCAAAGACGTATAGATAAAGTTGGTCTCACTATTTCAGCAATTTTAACATCTGATCATCGCAAAATTGTAAAAGTTTTTTCAAATAAATAAAAATAAACATATAACTTAATCTGTTCTTATTTTTTATTTTTGTGTTTACTACAAATACCAAAAGCAATCAACTTATCTTTGTTCCTACCTTACAACATAAAACGAAGTGTAATATCAACTATAAAGTAAATGAAAGATTTCCGGTTATTTTCTCAATGTTATTATAGAGTAGAAATAGAAATCTTACATAACAGACATACAGAATAATTCCATAATTTTTTCTTTTTTTTTTTTTAGCATTTGAATTCATAAGTTTTTAAATTGTTTGAAAGAGTCAAACTTGTTTTTACAATTTATTTTACACCAGGTAAACAGAATAATTTCTGAATGCAAAATATTTTTAAAGTACATGTGTACATACTTATTATACATAAGTCTTAATTGTTCAAGGTATTACAACAATTTACAACAAAATATAGTACAATGAGAAACAACACATATTCTAAAAATAACATATTTTTCTTATTTTTATTTTTGCAACTTTAAAACTATAATAACAACTTTTAATAATTAATCTTCTTTTAATAAAACAAAACTAAAAATGAAATACATTTTGTAGTTCTTGTTTACGTTTTCGTTTTTATTTTATTATTGTTCATCTTGATATTCAAAAGTATCTATGAATATTTTTGTGCAATAATAAAATCAAGTTTTTTTCGATTCTTTTATATCTAGTTTTACCTACATACATATATTTTATTAAGCATGCGAAGAAAAAATAAAAAAATTGATTTGACTTGAAAAAAAAATTATTTTCTTACTATTTGTATGATATCCTATTAAACAGTACCAATCAATTTTTTTTAAAAAACCTAATTATCCTAAACTTATTCAGTTCATTAACTTTGCCTGACAACTTCCACAGTACCAACAACCTTCACTTCCTACTATACAACCACTTGGAACTTATAAGTTATCAACCCACACTTATAACCTATCTTGCAACCAAAACCGAAACAATCAAAACAAGTTTTTGACCTACTAACCAAGAATGACCAATAATTAACCCATCAATCAACATGTAGGTTGTGCGATATTTGTGCAATATGGCATGATTTTTTCCCATGACAGACTGCCTCTTTACCTACTATTGTACTTCAAAAATAAATAAAAACTTTTCCAGTTTCAATTCAAATTCTAATTATTTTCTTTTGAAAACTGAATTTGAAAGACCTTTTATGTGTTATTTTGGTTGGGCGTAAATTCTAGCTTTTTTCTCTAAAACACTTAATTGAAGCAGAAAAATTCAATATCGGTTATTTAAATTCAATATCTTTGAAAAATTTGAATGATAGTTAGTTATTTTTTAGTTATAAAATTATAAAACTAATAAATATTCATAAAATTAGCAAATTAGGTGTACAACAAGAAAATATATATAAACCAAAATTTGCAAGTAATAAAGATATGAAAAACTAAAATAGCTGATTTCTACAAATCAGAAATTTTGTATCTAATTTTATGAGTTTTTATTCAAGTGAATATTTTTAAATTTCGAATTAGGCTGAAATGGACATGTAAACAGATATGCAAACGTAAAAAACGATAACATCAAAGCTAATAGAGAAAAATTATTTATGACGGTTTTTATTGCATTTTACATATTCAAATGTATTTTAAAAAATAGGTTTCAGGGTGTATGAAATTCAGTTACCAATCGACTAAGGTAATTATTCGAAATCCCAGAGTCATGTTTTTCTAATTATTTAAAAAAACGAGGAAGAGTGAAACAAGCAGATTATGTCAACTTTCGGATACCCGCATGAACGTAATATATAGATACTGTTTCCATAAAACTTTATCATCTTTTAAAAAATTTCAGATGTTTTACTTAATTATGTATCGAGATATATAAAGTTGTATGACACTGAGTTATTTTTACTTAAAAAGGGAAGTTTTTTGGCAGCTACCTAAACCTGTTGCAACAGCAGAACCAAATTTTAGAGAGATTTTAGAGTTCTACGAAATCGGGCTATTTCCTTTTCCCAAAGTATTTTCATATATGAATATGAGAGATTCCTACTTAGGAGAGATTTTAGAGTTGGATTCAAAATCAAGGTATTTCCTTTTTCCAGAATATTTATATAGTATATATGTACAGATATGCGAGATGGTGTATTATGAAATATTTTAGAGTTGGAATCAAAATCATGTGTTAAGAATTAAGTTATTAATTATAATAATTCTTATAAAAAAAATATTTTGTCAATTCCATTTACGTATTGTAAGTTTCATTACTAAAAGCAAAACAAATTTCATATTATTAAAAAGTAAAAACTAAAAATTTTATATTAGCACAAATTGCCGAATATGCAATTTTTTTATATTATTATATTTTACGTGTAGAACTTTTGTTGTAATTTACGTTAATATTTTTTACTAATTTAAAATTAATATAGCTTAAGTCAGCAACTTTTTTATTATAAATGGGATAATTTTTGTAAACAAGCCGGATCAACCAGAAGATAAAATAAAGGCGTTAGAGATGATATGGTAAGCTAAATCAGACATACTAGAGATAAGATCTAACTCGAAAGGAATTAAACAGCTAACAATAAAACATCCTATTCACATATTGCGCAGTTATTCGATCTATTAGAGCTAACGGGGGCAGTAGTTGTAACAGCAAAAATATTTTTGCAGTATTTATAGACGTAGTATTTAAGTTGGATTAGGACGAACCATTGAACAATGAGTTAACTTTAAGGTGAACAAAGTTTATAGACGGTTTATATTTCCCAAAACATATTTCTGATCATAAATCTGTAAGAAAGCCGATGCTTCAAAAAAACCTTGTGGAGCAACAGCATATATCATAACAAATACTAAGGACAGTAGGATACTATTGAATTTATTATGTGCAAAGTAAGAGTAGCACCTACAAAAACGCAGGCATTGCCCAGACTAGAATTGTATGCGGCAAAATTAGCGACAGACCTTTCAGTTCGCATAAAAATTATTGAAAATATAAAAGACAAACTTATTTATGGTCGGGTTCAGAAATTGTCTTGTCATGGATATATTCGCCCGTAGCAAATCTAATTGCCAGCATACAATCTCACACAATCTCTGAACAATAGCGTCATTTTCCATCAAAACTCAATCCTGCAGATTTTTGATCTCGTGGTGTAGCTCCAGAAAAATTTAAAGGAACTCATACTAATTTCTAAGAAGAGAGGCGTACTTATTCAAGTTTATCAATGTGTTCAAAACTAAAATTAAAGTCAAACATCATTAGCTCTCCATTCAAGAACTCAGGATAGCAACACAATTTATCATATCAACAACGCAAAGGGAAAAATTTAAAGAGAATCTACATAATTTGAAGAAATATAACGAAGTATCTAAGCAAACACAGTCCATTAAGAGGATTAGGTCCATTTGTAGACAATAAAAATATATTAAGAGTAGGAGACCGATTATAAAATGCTGAAATTTCGTACGAAGCGAAACATCCAATTCTATTACCATATAATCATATATTATTAAAAATTTTTGATGCAGGATATAAACCAATGATATCTTCATGTTGGCCATTGCCAGACAAAAATATTGGATCGTAAAGGTTAAATACAATACTAAATTGACCGTTGATCAGTTTAGACGTATATTTAATTGACGGAAACAATAAAAATAATTAAATATATAATTTAATCGTTCCAAAAATAGCTGTAACGGACAACTATAAGAATGGCGGATTGTCATAAATGCAAAACAAAAATAAAAGGAGTGACTGGAATTAGATGCAGTGGAGTATGTGGCAAAATTTTTCATACATCATCAAATGTAGCGGATTAGACCAGTATTCAATTGGTATACTAAATACTAGCCCAATGTTAAAACTATTATGTGATGATTGTACGCTATACATTAGTAATGTGGATTTAGTACTGCAGAATATGGAGATGTCGGTTAAAAAAAATTAGGAATATTTAAAGGAATACAAAAATAAATTTTAACGTGCCTTACAAAAAAATGAAAAAGAAATTATGGAATTACTAAGGGCAATTGAAATCAGGTTTATGGTGAGATTGGAACAAATAAAAATTACCCAACAAAATGAAATCGAAAAAATAACCAAAATTACACAATCATTCAAAACGGGATCAGAAAAAATGAATGAGTCTATAAAAAACTCAACGCAAAAGAGTAATGAACTAATGAATGAATTAAAACATATCAAATTAAATGAAAATATTGTAAATCTAGGTCAAAAGGTATTATTCTCTGATATTTACAAAAAAAAATGCAAGTGTAAGCAAAACAAATCTACCAAAAATGAGAAAAGAATTACTTTTGATTATTAAACCAAAAAATAAACAAAAAAGTGAATTAACAAGACGGGATTTAAATAAGAAGGTAGATCCAAAAAATTTGCAATTAAAAAATATTGAAAATCGAACAAATGGAGCAGTTTTGATTGAAATTGGAACAATTGAAGAACGGGAAAAAATTAAAAAAGAATTAGAAAAAAAATTAAATGAAGGTTACGACATCAAAATACGAATAGCAATAAAACCGCAAATTGAAGTATTCCATATGAGTGATAAATTAAGTGAAAGTGAAATTGTGGAAAAATTGAAAAATCAAAACCCATTTATGGAAATGGTTGAAGTAAAAGTATACACTGTAAAAAAATTTAACAAGAAAAAGTTTAATGCAATAATTCAAGTGGATAAGGAAAGTATTCCTAAAATTTTGAAAACAAACGAGTCTGCATAGGATGGGAAAGGTGTAAAGTGTTCGACACTATAAATGTTCTAAGATGTTTCAAATGCAAAGGTTTTAACCACAAATCAGTGGAATGTAAGAACTGACGTCACATCATTATGTACTTTTTCAAATGCTTTAATTTGATTGGGATATATTTGACGAGGTAGAGGTAATATCTGTGATTTATCTCTTGGATTTTTGAAAAGTACTAAATATTTACAGTTAAGTGAAATATCTCTTGAAAATTTACCTTGGTGAAAAACATTTTGTGTTACAAATATTACAGATAAATTTCTATGATGTGATCCTCTAGTAAATAAATCACATACATACTTATCATGAGAATTTAACATCATATCATCGATAATAATTAACAAAGGTTTTTGATTATCATTAAAATCTGGAGTAGAATATATTAGAGATAAATTTCTATGATGTGATCCTCTAGTAAATAAATCACATACATACTTATCATGAGAATTTAACATCATATCATCGATAATAATTAACAAAGATTTTTGATTATTCCATATCTTTGACATATTTTGGAACGACATTTTTGTCTGGATTACACCAAATTATTCTATTAATATGTGGTTGTATATTTTCTTTTTTATATTTTATTAAATTATGAATAAAAGTGGTTTTGCCACAGCATGATGGACCAGCCACCATCATAGTAAACGGGTGAAACAGCATAGTTGTATTAGTTAAAAACTAACCCTGTTTCTGTTAACTTATATTTTTACGAAAAGCTCTTTTCCCAAAGTGAATATAAATGTAATTTAGTTATTCTATGGAACATTCTTCCATAAACCTTCGACATGGTTAAACAAGTTCGAATATTTGAACTACAATTTTTGCAAGGAAATGAAAAGCAATATTTCCTAAAAGAGTTAGCCATACTTGAAAAAGGAAGTTTAATTCCAACTGTGTATTACTTCAAAGCACCGTATCCCGCAGAAGAACTTAGTCGGGATATGAAATATAATAACCAGTATTGCGAAAATAAAATTAATGGACTTAAATGGAATAACGGGTTAGTTGAATATTTAGATGTAAAATGTATATTAAAACACTATTTATAGTCAGCTGAAAAAATTTATGTTAAAGGAGAACAAAAAAACTTTTTCTTCAAAAGTACAAAATAGTAGATTTAAGCAGAAACTTGCCGTAATTACAAAAGATTGATAACTTTAAATCAAATTGTCCTATACACTTATCAAACAACAATTTCAGATGTGCTGCTAAAAATTGCTATAATGTATATATGTATCTTTTAAAGGAAAACATTTTAGATTAAGATTTTCAATTTTCATACTTGCACAATATGAATTTAAATAACAAAAGTAAACAAGTTCACTTCAACATTAAAAAAAAATTCACATTATGCATGTATGGGAGTATGCTTACAGATCAGCACGGAAAGGTCACGTGAAGAGTACGCACGTGATACAAGTATATTTCAAAGACGTATAGATAAAGTTGGTCTCACTATTTCAGCAATTTTAACATCTGATCATCGCAAAATTGTAAAAGTTTTTTCAAATAAATAAAAATAAACATATAACTTAATCTGTTCTTATTTTTTATTTTTGTGTTTACTACAAATACCAAAAGCAATTAACTTATCTTTGTTCCTACCTTACAACATAAAACGAAGTGTAATATCAACTATAAAGTAAATGAAAGATTTCGGTTATTTTCTCAATGTTATTATAGAGTAGAAATAGAAATCTTACATAACAGACATACAGAATAATTCCATAATTTTTTCTTTTTTTTTTTTTAGCATTTGAATTCATAAGTTTTTAAATTGTTTGAAAGAGTCAAACTTGTTTTTACAATTTATTTTACACCAGGTAAACAGAATAATTTCTGAATGCAAAATATTTTTAAAGTACATGTGTACATACTTATTATACATAAGTCTTAATTGTTCAAGGTATTACAACAATTTACAACAAAATATAGTACAATGAGAAACAACACATATTCTAAAAATAACATATTTTTCTTATTTTTATTTTTGCAACTTTAAAACTATAATAACAACTTTTAATAATTAATCTTCTTTTAATAAAACAAAACTAAAATGAAATACATTTTGTAGTTCTTGTTTACGTTTTCGTTTTTATTTTATTATTGTTCATCTTGATATTCAAAAGTATCTATGAATATTTTTGTGCAATAATAAAATCAAGTTTTTTTCGATTCTTTTATATCTAGTTTTACCTACATACATATATTTTATTAAGCATGCGAAGAAAAAATAAAAAAATTGATTTGACTTGAAAAAAAAATTATTTTCTTACTATTTGTATGATATCCTATTAAACAGTACCAATCAATTTTTTTAAAAAACCTAATTATCCTAAACTTATTCAGTTCATTAACTTTGCCTGACAACTTCCACAGTACCAACAACCTTCACTTCCTACTATACAACCACTTGGAACTTATAAGTTATCAACCCACACTTATAACCTATCTTGCAACCAAAACCGAAACAATCAAAACAAGTTTTTGACCTACTAACCAAGAATGACCAATAATTAACCATCAATCAACATGTAGGTTGTGCGATATTTGTGCAATATGGCATGATTTTTTCCCATGACAGACTGCCTCTTTACCTACTATTGTACTTCAAAAATAAATAAAAACTTTTCCAGTTTCAATTCAAATTCTAATTATTTTCTTTTGAAAACTGAATTTGAAAGACCTTTTATGTGTTATTTTGGTTGGGCGTAAATTCTAGCTTTTTTCTCTAAAACACTTAATTGAAGCAGAAAAATTCAATATCGGTTATTTAAATTCAATATCTTTGAAAAATTTGAATGATAGTTAGTTATTTTTTAGTTATAAAATTATAAAACTAATAAATATTCATAAAATTAGCAAATTAGGTGTACAACAAGAAAATATATATAAACCAAAATTTGCAAGTAATAAAGATATGAAAAACTAAAATAGCTGATTTCTACAAATCAGAAATTTTGTATCTAATTTTATGAGTTTTTATTCAAGTGAATATTTTTAAATTTCGAATTAGGCTGAAATGGACATGTAAACAGATATGCAAACGTAAAAAACGATAACATCAAAGCTAATAGAGAAAAATTATTTATGACGGTTTTTATTTCATTTTACATATTCAAATGTATTTTAAAAAATAGGTTTCAGGGTGTATGAAATTCAGTTACCAATCGACTAAGGTAATTATTCGAAATCCCAGAGTCATATTTTTCTAATTATTTAAAAAAACGAGGAAGAGTGAAACAAGCAGATTATGTCAACTTTCGGATACCCGCATGAACGTAATATATAGATACTGTTTCCATAAAACTTTATCATCTTTTAAAAAATTTCAGATGTTTTACTTAATTATGTATCGAGATATATAAAGTTGTATGACACTGAGTTATTTTTACTTAAAAAGGGAAGTTTTTTGGCAGCTACCTAAACCTGTTGCAACAGCAGAACCAAATTTTAGAGAGATTTTAGAGTTCTACGAAATCGGGCTATTTCCTTTTCCCAAAGTATTTTCATATATGAATATGAGAGATTCCTACTTAGGAGAGATTTTAGAGTTGGATTCAAAATCAAGGTATTTCCTTTTTCCAGAATATTTATATAGTATATATGTACAGATATGCGAGATGGTGTATTATGAAATATTTTAGAGTTGGAATCAAAATCATGTGTTAAGAATTAAGTTATTAATTATAATAATTCTTATAAAAAAAATATTTTGTCAATTCCATTTACGTATTGTAAGTTTCATTACTAAAAGCAAAACAAATTTCATATTATTAAAAAGTAAAAACTAAAAATTTTATATTAGCACAAATTGCCGAATATGCAATTTTTTTATATTATTATATTTTACGTGTAGAACTTTTGTTGTAATTTACGTTAATATTTTTTACTAATTTAAAATTAATATAGCTTAAGTCAGCAACTTTTTTATTATAAATGGGATAATTTTTGTAAACAAACCGGATCAACCAGACGATAAAATAAAGGCGTTAGAGATGGTATGGTAAGCTAAATCAGACATACTAGAGATAAGATCTAACTCGAAAGGAATTAAACAGCTAACAATAAAACATCCTATTCACATATTGCGCAGTTATTCGATCTATTAGAGCTAACGGGGGCAGTAGTTGTAACAGCAAAAATATTTTTGCAGTATTTATAGACGTAGTATTTAAGTTGGATTAGGACGAACCATTGAACAATGAGTTAACTTTAAGGTGAACAAAGTTTATAGACGGTTTATATTTCCCAAAACATATTTCTGATCATAAATCTGTAAGAAAGCCGATGCTTCAAAAAAACCTTGTGGAGCAACAGCATATATCATAACAAATACTAAGGACAGTAGGATACTATTGAATTTATTATGTGCAAAGTAAGAGTAGCACCTACAAAAACGCAGACATTGCCCAGACTAGAATTGTATGCGGCAAAATTAGCGACAGACCTTTCAGTTCGCATAAAAATTATTGAAAATATAAAAGACAAACTTATTTATGGTCGGGTTCAGAAATTGTCTTGTCATGGATATATTCGCCCGTAGCAAATCTAATTGCCAGCATACAATCTCACACAATCTCTGAACAATAGCGTCATTTTCCATCAAAACTCAATCCTGCAGATTTTTGATCTCGTGGTGTAGCTCCAGAAAAATTTAAAGGAACTCATACTAATTTCTAAGAAGAGAGGCGTACTTATTCAAGTTTATCAATGTGTTCAAAACTAAAATTAAAGTCAAACATCATTAGCTCTCCATTCAAGAACTCAGGATAGCAACACAATTTATCATATCAACAACGCAAAGGGAAAAATTTAAAGAGAATCTACATAATTTGAAGAAATATAACGAAGTATCTAAGCAAACACAGTCCATTAAGAGGATTAGGTCCATTTGTAGACAATAAAAATATATTAAGAGTAGGAGACCGATTATAAAATGCTGAAATTTCGTACGAAGCGAAACATCCAATTCTATTACCATATAATCATATATTATTAAAAATTTTTGATGCAGGATATAAACCAATGATATCTTCATGTTGGCCATTGCCAGACAAAAATATTGGATCGTAAAGGTTAAATACAATACTAAATTGACCGTTGATCAGTTTAGACGTATATTTAATTGACGGAAACAATAAAAATAATTAAATATATAATTTAATCGTTCCAAAAATAGCTGTAACGGACAACTATAAGAATGGCGGATTGTCATAAATGCAAAACAAAAATAAAAGGAGTGACTGGAATTAGATGCAGTGGAGTATGTGGCAAAATTTTTCATACATCATCAAATGTAGCGGATTAGACCAGTATTCAATTGGTATACTAAATACTAGCCCAATGTTAAAACTATTATGTGATGATTGTACGCTATACATTAGTAATGTGGATTTAGTACTGCAGAATATGGAGATGTCGGTTAAAAAAAATTAGGAATATTTAAAGGAATACAAAAATAAATTTTAACGTGCCTTACAAAAAAATGAAAAAGAAATTATGGAATTACTAAGGGCAATTGAAATCAGATTTATGGTGAGATTGGAACAAATAAAAATTACCCAACAAAATGAAATCGAAAAAATAACCAAAATTACACAATCATTCAAAACGGGATCAGAAAAAATGAATGAGTCTATAAAAAACTCATCGCAAAAGAGTAATGAATTAATGAATGAATTAAAACATATCAAATTAAATGAAAATATTGTAAATCTAGGTCAAAAGGTATTATTCTCTGATATTTACAAAAAAAAATGCAAGTGTAAGCAAAACAAATCTACCAAAAATGAGAAAAGAATTACTTTTGATTATTAAACCAAAAAATAAACAAAAAAGTGAATTAACAAGACGGGATTTAAATAAGAAGGTAGATCCAAAAAATTTGCAATTAAAAAATATTGAAAATCGAACAAATGGAGCAGTTTTGATTGAAATTGGAACAATTGAAGAACGGGAAAAAATTAAAAAAGAATTAGAAAAAAAATTAAATGAAGGTTACGACATCAAAATACGAATAGCAATAAAACCGC